>JAVFHQ010000057.1:0-185827 GCA_035135055.1 Oleoguttula mirabilis | reverse complement strand
ATATAGTAAGTAGGCTATAATACTATATTATAATATAGTTTATATAGTCCTTTATCTACCTTGTTAACGTACTACTCCTTCGTTAGATAGCTATCTTGTATGTACTAGCTAAGATCTATATACCCCGACACTAGGTTACTTAGTTTACCTAATATATAGTACTACCTAGATTGGAAATCCTACTCTAGTAACTATACTTCTATACTAATATAAAGGTTCTACTCTTACGCTATAGAGAAGGTATAGGTAAAGCTATTCTATTTAGTATACCTCTCTATAATCCTTAAGCAAGTCTCTATAGTGCGTATAATATAGTAGATAACCTTAAGACCTAGCGTCTTACCTACTATAAATAATAAGAGCGCTCTTTCTATAAGAGCTACTCGATCCAATACGATCTATTCGGCTCTAATAGCAATTATAGTACGATTATAAACACTAAAGTTAAGAGCATTATTGCTATAGCTTCTATCCTACTACGCTGCTACAAGCCCTACACGACCGAATGCATCCTGCTACGCTGCTGCAAGCCCTACACGACCGAATGTTCAAAGCCCAAGAGACGAGCGTTACGTTCCGGTTCAAGCGGCGCGGTCTTTCGGAATATCTGTTTTAGGCATACGCTCCTTCGTCTGTTCATCTCGCTTTCGCACTCGATACCGTATCCTTGCGCACTGGTAATGGAGAGCGAGAGCCTCTTCGAGTCCTACCTAGACGGAATCCTTGTTGCCAATTAAAGAGTTCCCGTTCGTACGGCATAGTAACCGCTGGCTGACTATCGACTAATGAATTCAGCATAAGGGTAAGAGGCTGCGACTGGTCAGTGTCTCTACGACCAAAGGTGATCGGGTATAACGGCCCATCATGAGAGCTATGCGTCGCGAGTCAGGCTTCGTATTCGCATGGTGCCTCCAGGCAGCAGGTTGCAGCCCGCTTTTCACGCACCTTAGGAAGACGATGATTCTTAGTACTTCTTCTATACTCTAAGGCTTGAGTGATGGCACTATGGTACGCGCGCTACAACAGGCGGGCCATCAAGAGCCTCACCTGTCTCGGCGTCACCCTCTTCCTGCTACATTCCTTTCGGCTTCTGGACTTTTCCGCACGGCGCTACGATACTTGGACCTGGACGGCCTGCCCGGCCACGTCGCCATTCGAACGATCATGCACAGCTTCAAGGACTACCATCGCCCACGAAATACTGGTTGTGGTCAAGACTGGGGGCTCAGAACCCCAAAGCAGACTCCATTCTCAACTTGCCACAGTTCTGTCTAAGGTTCCCACTCAGAACGTCCTCGTCTTCTCAGACATGGAAGAACAAGTCGGTTCCCAGCACGTCTATGATGTCTATGCCGATTTATCAGAGCAAGAGCGTGCGAGCTACCCGGAGTTTGCTCTGTACGACGCACAGCAAGAGCAGCAACGGCAAGGGAAGGATACAAGGTCGATGGGAGGTGGATGGGATCTGGCCAAGTAGTACGTAACAAGGAGCGCCCCACTTTGATGTCCAGCGTAGCTACCGCTGAGTGATGAGCTCCCAAGATCTCTAAGCAAATGCTGATTCAACGTCCTTGCACAGCATGAATCTAGCTATGAAGCGCAAGCTCTGGGCAATGCAGCACGAGCACGGCGACGGGCAAACGGCGTGGAAGAAATGGTTTGTCTTCATAGATACAGACACCTTCATCGAATGGGACAATCTCCTCGGGTTGTTGGAGCACCATGACGCCGCAGAACGGGTTTACATTGGCAGTCCGGTCTGGCTGCCAGGGCTGCAATTTGCACACGGCGGGAGCGCGTATGTTCTGTCATATGGCGCACTAAAAGCACTTAACAGTCCTAGCCCACGTGACCCAGAAGCGCCACTGCATAGTCAGTATGGCCTGAACACAACCGCGTTGTGTTGTGGTGACGAAGCCCTCGCGCGGGTGCTACATCCGAAACGAGTCGATCTAAAAGGTTATTGGCCGATGTTCAACGGAGAGGTACCAGCTACTGTCTCTTTCGGGAGAGATCTTTGGTGTGAGCCGGTCATTTCGTTGCATCACCTTGGTGGGGAAGACATGCGAAGACTTTGGCAGTGGATCGAGGATTGGAAAGTTAGGACAATGAGCGTGGTAAGCTCTTCCATCTTCCATGATTGCTGTCCCTGCCTCCATAGACGAAGAAGCCTTCTGAGCCACCCAGCTTACCGAAATACAGCATCCACTCTTGTTCCAAGACCTGTTTCACTACATCGCTCCTCAACTCACCACTGTCTCCGAGGACTGGGATAACACAGATGAGAGCATGAAGATCTATCCAACGAAAAAGGCGTCTCACACATCCTTCGGACATTGTCAGGTAGCCTGTGAAGCAGACGAGTTATGCTTCCAGTTCGTCTACAACGGTACTACTTGCGCGCTGTCAGACCACATCCGACTTGGCAGAAAACGTTCACCGGAAGCGGATGGGGCGCGAAGGTACACGTCGGGATGGAATATAGAAAGGATTCGGGACTGGACAAGGAAGAACACTTGTGCAAGCGCGCATTGGGTAAGGTCTAATCCATGAACCTTATCATTGAAAGCTAAAGCTTGCCACTACTGAGCTACGTTACACGTAGGTACACCTCTAGGACGAGCCCTCTCGGCTTCCGATCCGAAACGGCTGACTATGGTAGGAGCATGGGTCCATGGCCGAAAAAGACGGCCTCAAGCATTAAGGTCTACCGAGTTTCAAGTGTTGTTGAACGCCCGAGCGGATGAGCAAAGGGGCACCTTCCGCACAGAACAGATGACAATATCTGATTGACTCGCCGACATGTATGTGCCGCCTTGTCGTTCTTTCCGGGCCGCCGCTTAGCTTAGATAGCCTCAAGAAACGCGCTTTCGCTATGGCTTGCGAATTCCACTGGGTATATAAGCGTACGGCGGCGGGGTCCAGATGTGCATCGCTGGGGTTGATCTGGGCCGGCGCCTAGTGTGCTCACGAATGAGCTCGGTCGAACGGAAGCATGCGACATCATGGCAACGCGGTTTTCGAGCTTTACCGAGCTTGAAAGATTCCAGAGCCGAGATCCAGGAGCGGATCGTCCGAGTTATTAACCACTGGCATCAACATCGCACAGCCTCACTTGATACGAAATGTCTGGACCACCCTCGACGAAGGCCACCAGAGCAACCAAGCGGAGATCATCGGTCTGCTTATCAACAAACTCAAGCTGGCGACCATCAAGACCCGGCGGCTATTGAAGAAGCGCAGCAGGGCCGAAGATGAACCGAATCAGAGACTGGGAGTCAAGCGAAGGAAGTACACTCTCTGACCGAGCGGCTCCACGTCGCGAAGCAGCTTGCGAAGTCTGTGACATACATGCACACCCTGGACTTTGTGCATAAGAGTGTCCGCCCAGAGAACGTTATCGGCTTCGATGACGGATGCTCTGGCCCTGGATCCTTCTTCCTAATCCGATTCCAGCAGGTGCGCAGCGCGGACGGCAAGACTTACCTCAGAGGCGATAGTGCTTGGGAGAAGAACATCTACCGCCACCCAGATCGGCAAGGGCCGTACCTGGAACAAGCCTACAGCATGCAGCACGACATCTACAGCCTCGGCGTCTGCCTGCTCGAGATAGGAATCTGGCAATCTCCCCTAGCATATCTCACTGATAGGACAGTGGAAGGTCCTGCAGCGGCAGCTGACTCACGCTGGAAGAATCTCGGCAGCAGAGACCAAGCTCCATCAAAAGCCATCTAGTGGCCCTTGCAAAGCGCAGGCTACCACGAGCGATGGGCAAACTATACACGGATGTAGTCATCAATTGCCTCACATGCCTGGACGACGACAACGCGGACTGTGGCGACTGCAACGACTATGAAGACGCCAACGGCGTGTTCATGGGTGTGAAGTACATCGAGAAGGTTTGCTCTGCCATACAACGCTTACATTTGCGCTCCAAGCTGAGACGTAGTGTAGGTCCTGCTGAAGCTCAACGAGATATTGGTGTAGTAGTGGCAGCCCGGAAAACATCGCAATCTGGCAAGACTCCAGACCAGGCCGTTGCATCACACCCATGGGAGCAACACTATTGCGATTCAACGCAATCATTCACACCTGGATTTCTCACGTTTTTGAAAAGAGCTCGTTCTTGTATGCATATGTGTCTCAAGGTCTTGCAATGTCCTTCGTGAGCAGTGAGACCGCACAATGCACGTCTCAGCACGCTGACGGCTATGTATTGACCTGTCTGCTACTAGATCCGGATCAGTACGTATTGTCACACCCGCAATCATCGGTATAGTTGCGTCACGGGGCGGACAGCGACCACATCCTGTCGACCTCTCCTTCCTTTCCGATGCGTTCACGGAGTCGAGGTTATTCATCTACACTTTCTGTTTAGTGTAACATCAGCCGATCTTTGCTAAAGGCTACGTTCACGACTATGGCACAATCACGTCCTTGCCGCGAACGCGACCTCACTTGGTAGACGCCAAATATTCATCACACCGAGCGCTGGAACTCCTTGGTGATTTCCTCCCTATTCACTACTCCACCAACCAACCGTGAAGGCTACAAATGTTCGGGCAAGTCACGTTCACGCGAGGCAAGCGTCGATCCTCTCCGCGAAAGTGTTGTCACATGGCATATACCTGACTTATAACACTGTCAACCACCAACTTCCAAGTACAAAAGAAATCTTCGAAACCTTACCCTCCAGCTTTCGCTCATGGACTTATCCAGACACTTCATCTTCTACTCACGCCTCCAGGCCGACAATCCGCAAATGACGAACATGGACATGGACACCGAACACTCGGGTCTCGAGATCCTTCCACCCAAGCTGAGGCTTCGGTACGGCAAAGATCAAGGTCATCCGAAAGATGTGGACGACCAGCATGCAGTCCCTACTCTATCACTTCCGAACGACGGCTTTACCGAGACGTTCGACAACACACTGTTCCGGCAAGCTGAAGCAGGCGATGCAATCATCGCGGCCGCCGATCTTATCCTTATTGCCCACAGTAACCTCAACTTCGCCAACTTCTCGAACCCTCTCAGCATCAAAGGGGTCGACAACAGCGCCTTCTCGACGGCATGGTCCACGTCATCGGGAGACTCGGCCTTTTACGCGCTCATGCGCGGAAGCCGAGTGGCGTTGGTGAATCTCAAGCTTGCTTCGCACACTGGCAGCGAAGAATGCGGCTCTCCGCACCTCATGGTCAGAATCGACGACGGGTGGGCCGAATTCAGTCTCTGGCTCTCTTCGCTGCCTCTAGTCCAACCGAAGGAGTACATCGGCGAGGAAGGTTACGAGATGCAGTACCAGTGGTGGTGCCGCAACAGCAAGAGCTTTCCCTTGCCAGATTTGCCACAGGACATCTTTCTCGACCTGCTTCCGATCCTAATCGGCGATGCTGTTCAGATGGGCGAGATGGACGTGGGACAATCCGACCGCCGCGAAAGGTTTGCCGACATGTTTCGCGTGGACGGTTACAGACCGTACGGGCACACAAGGCTTGATGATTGGGGCTCCTATGAGCATTACGATGATCCGACCACCGCACCCGCCATCGGCGCCATCAACCTGAGCGTCCTCCAGCTGAACAAAGCCATTCGGAAGTTGGCGCTCAAGACACTCGTGGAGAGCACCACCAAAGTCTTCGACGCACCGCGGCACATTCCAGCGCACAAGATAAGCAGTCTCGACCCGTGGATCGGCAACGCCATGCGAACTCTGCATCTCAACTTCAGTCACATGGACTTCATCCGCTTCTTCAAAGTCAACATCCCGCCGTTCGTGAACCTGCACCAAAACCGCGGCGATGCGACCGCAGAAGTGCTTGCCCAACTCCCACATCTGAATCACCTGCAACTTCGGTTCGCGTCCACGATCGACGCGACAGCCAATCCGTGGGAGATGTTCCGGCAATGCGATAGGGATCACGATGCCGCAGCGGCCGCCGCAGCGGCCGACTCGACTCTCGACGGGATCAGCTGGGGGCGCTTCCCGTGCCAAGAACGGCTCATCGACTGGATCATGTGCCACGCCTATGCCTATCTAAGCAGCGTCCGCTACGTTGAGTTGCTCGGGTACCCCAAGAACTGCACCAAGAACAAGTGGGAAGCCATCTTAAACAGCAAGCGGCGCAGTGAGCATGATGCAAGCGTCAGCAAGCAAGTAGAAGAGATCCACAGCTTACCGACGACCGAAATGTAAGTCCAATGATCCCCAAATGCCCTTCCGTTCAAACCGTTCACTCAGCTAACCTTCGGTGACCAGACCGCCGCGCTGCCTCTGCCCGAGACGCTGTGGTTTCGTCGACCTGAACAGCCTCAAGCACAAGTGCGAAGATCTGGCGAACTACCACCCGGACGCCGAGGAAATAGCACCCGCGCTGCACCGGTATGTCTTCGACTTCGACGACAGCATGAGTGACGGGAGGTTGCAGTGGCAGGATGGCGCCCCGGAAGACAAAGAGTACAGGGACTGGTGTTACTCGAGGTATTGTGACTTCGACGGCATTGGGCCAGATGAGGATGAAAACGTGGTCGATTGATGTGGAACGAGGACCATGGACGACCGCTACGAGCAGGCACGGGGTAGACCGCCGGGGGGGATGTGTGGACGTTCGGTCGACTTCTCGGTGAAAGTGTGCGTTGGCGGTAGAGTTCTAAGACCAAGTCCCGCGAAATTTGGCAATTGCCACTGCTTGCCAGTAGTGGTCTCGAATGCCGCACGCCTTCCACCCTCCACGCCCATTGCTTGCACATCTCACTGTTCCCGCAGTGCCCCAACCTGATGGATAAGAGTCGGTACTTCTCAAAAGTCCCTATATCGCGAAGAAAAGGCAGCCCGCCACAAGCCCACCCAAGCAACACCCACCTCCAACCCACCCACGGACCCACCTACATCTTCTTCCCAGTAGGCACAGCAAAAGCCACCGCCGCCTCCCCATGCCCAAACGCTTTGTCAATGCGGAAGAAGCCCTTCCGATCAAACTGCATAATATCGTCCTCTCTCAGTCCCGCCACATTGCAATCCGCCAGCACCTCCGTCTTAGTCTCCGTGTCATGATTGAGGATATCCTCCAAGACATCCTCCGGGTCCGGCTTATCCTTAGTGATGAGGTAGTCGAAATCATACAACGTGACCGGCACGAGCTCCTGATCGGTGGAGAGCCAAGTGATCTTCTTCGCAGTCTTCTTGACGTCGCCTTGGAGATGTAACTCCAACTCCAGCTCAGTAATGGTGCGCTCGCCCTGCCCGGCCACGGAAGCGATGGCTTTGAGGGGGTTAAGCGAGTACGTCTTCTTCCGCACAATGGCATTGCCCCAGTTCATCAGCGTGATCTCCTCGTCGTCGGCGAAGGACTGCGCGTCGGCTTGGTCGAGGATGATGTGCTTGCTGAACACCACCTTCTTCGTCCCCAAGTCAGCGTTCTTGGCATGCACGTCCTTGTCCTCGGTGCGCGGAGCCTCCGGCGCGCCCACGACGGTGCATTTGACGTGGTCTAGCTTCACGACAGCGGTGTAGCGGGCGGCGACAGGGTCAATGTACTTCTTGTTCGTCGCCCAGAAGGAGGTCCAGTCCTGGTAGTTGATGTTTTTGCTGGGTCCTTGCTTGAGGATGAACTCTTGCAGGGCCGGGATGGTCATGCCGCGGCGTCGAATGCCTCGCACCGTGGCCATGCGCGGGTCGTCCCAGCCCCAGACGGTGCCTTGATCGACAATCTTGGTCAGCTTGCGCTTGGACAGCAGAGTGCGGATGAAGTTCATGCGGGAGAAGTTCCAGTTGTACACGTGGCGCAGCCCGAGGGTCTTGAGGAACCACTGGTACTGCGCGTCGCGGTCGTTGTACTCTGTCGTCCTCAGCGCATGCGTGATCCCCTCGACCGAGTCCACAATGGGACAGGCGAAGTCGTACGTCGGGTAGATTTTCCACGTGCTGCCGGTCCTGTGATGGGGTGTGGGGTTGCAGCGGTAGATGACCGGGTCCCGCAGCGCGCCGTTGTCACTGCTCATATCCAGCTTGGCTCGGATGAACCACTTCGTGCCCTCCTCACTCCCCGTCTTCATCTCCTCGAAATGCGCCAAGTTGTCCTCGACCGAATCATTCCGGTGCGCACTCTCCACCCTCTCCATGCGCTCCTTCTGCAGCTGCTCCTGCGGCGAGTTGTCCGCGTACGCATTGCCATCCTTCATCATCTGCACGCAGCGCTCGTACAAGTCCTGGAAGTAATCACTGGTATACGTGACCTGGTCCGGCTTCACACCCAGCAACTCCAGATCCTTCACAATAGCATCCTGGTACTCCTGCTTCTCCTTCGTTGGGTTCGTGTCGTCGAAGCGCAGGATCATCTTGCCCTTGTACTTCTTGTGCGCGAAGTAATCGTTCAGCAGCGCCGCCTTCACGTGCCCGATGTGCAGGTATCCCGACGGCTCAGGCGGGAAGCGCGTGACCACGCCATTCTCGGTGTCCTGCAGTCCAATGTCGTAGCTCGCGCCCTCGTCGGCCGTCTCCTTCGCCGGCTTCGTGGGCTGGTCCAGCGTCGGGTTGGCCGTCTCGGTGATGAAGCTGTACCAGCGCCAGAGGTTGACCATGGCCCCGCTCTTGGTCAAGCCATAGGCTACCTTGTTGCTCCGCAGTGCCTTCCATACCGTGATGTCGGCGTCGGTCTGGCTGTGGCCGACGATGTAGGAGCGGAGGGTGAGGTGGTTGTCCAGCTCGCCCAGCGGTTGCTGCAGCTGCTTGGGATCGGTGGGTTCGAACGCTTTGGCGCGGTCCTGCCACTCGGCAATCTGTGAGTCGTGGTCCATCTTGGCGGTGCTAAGGGGACACAATGCAAGTTCTCAAGGTATAACACTGAAATTCGGTGTTGAAAACACCCCGCCATTCGAGGGGCAACGACAGCCGAAATTGACCCGCGATAACCACATATCGCCGCCGGCCACGTGAGATTAACAACATCGCCGTACGTGTTCGGCTCTCCAGGTAGGATCATCTCCATGAGATCTCGCGGGTACTGTCAAGCTGCCGTTACGCTGGTATGCATGTCAACACATGACGGTGCCAGCAGCGTGCGGATAATGACGGGCGGCGGTGGCTGAGCTTGACCATCAGCCTTGCCATCCGCCTCTTCTTTCCTTCATCACCTCTCTCTTCGCGGCGTCGTTCATCTACTCTCCAAACTTTCTCCGCACCAGTCGCGCTCTTCGTGCCATTCCGGTGGCGCTGCGCTTAGCATTCGAACCTAAAGATCTCAGCATGGCTACACACAAGGCTCTACCGCCTCTGACGCTAGACGCCTTTCCCGACCCGCGAACTCAGCTCGTGTACACTTCACTGGATTTTGCTCACTTCGAAACCAGGTTCTTGAAATACTGCCCTCTCCGCCAGAAGACAGTATAATTCGCTGCAAGCTACGCCGGGAGTCTCTCCTGACACCCCCGGTATACACCGCCTATCCTACGCATGGGGAGATCCAGCCGTCACCGTGAGTATCGATGTCAATGGGGTTCTTCTGCAGGTGCCTACAAACCTCGAGCTCGCACTGCACCAGCTCCGCGCCAAGGGCGAGCTCCTAATACGGGCCGATGCCATTTGCATCAACCAGCGCGATACCTACGAGAAAAGTCAACAGATCTTGCGGATGGGCCAAATCTACTTGACAGCTGCGAAAGTCATCGCTTGGTTAGGGCCGGCAGACTCAGACTTGCTTCATGCGATGTCAATCCTCGCCCAACGCCACACTGAAGACGGTACAATGCGTGCGGTTCCGTTACACTCGGTGCAGCGCCTCCTAAACTCTGCGTATTCCGAAACGAGTGTGAACCATTCAAGAAATTGCCAAGGCGAAGAAAGTGGAAGTCTGGTGCGGAATCCATGGCACTGGAAGACTTTGCAGCATCCGCAGCGGCGTTCAAGAACACTGCTAGCGGACGACAACTCCCAGAGTCTCTTCCTCATATTGGAAGGTTTTCGTACTCGAGAGCGGCAAAGCCGTATTGGCGTGGCACGGATGCTGCTCTCGCAAGCACTACTGACCAGCCGGCGATCACTAGCGACAGGTCTCCGCGACCACATATATGCAGTACTCGGACTCACGTTAGATGGTGCGGAACTCGTACCGACACCTAACTATGTCCAGAGCCCTGAACAAGCTTTCTTGCTCGCCACCGCTGGCATGGTAGCTGTTGAGGGATTGATTGCCGTTATGCTCCTCGCGAGGGAGCAAATCGATGCCAAAGCTGATAGACACACTTCCAGCTGGGTTCCTAATTGGGCGAATTTACTAAAGCTATTACCGCCCTGGGTTGAACATGCGGTGTTACTGCCACGCCAGACCTTTGAATTCACTTCAAGCTTTCGGGATGGTGTACTTTTGACCACAGGCATCTACGTGGAATCTGTTGTGTTTACTAGCATTGCCTCAGCCCGCAGCATTTACGTCGACCCAACATGTGATTATAGGACACAGACAATCCGGGATCGACCAGCCGCTGAAGATTGGCTTTCTCGGGCATGGGACGGGCTGTATCACTGCTCCAACTGGAAGACATCGGGTCAAAGTTCCACGTCGCAACCAGCGCGGTCCACGCAAGCACCTGCGCTCGCTTTGGTTCTCACTGGCTACTCGAGAGACACGAGAAACAGTGGCGCGGATACCGAGGTGCCACAGCAACCAAATTCGGAGTATTCCTCATCCACAGCCAGGGGTATGGGAGGCGCCTCGGTCCCCAAAACGGACATCCAGGAATTGCTCGATCTGTCTTGTGGAGATAGGACCCTGAGTGTGTGGGCGCATGTATATGTGTCTCTCCTCTATGCAACGGTGCTCCCTCATAGGAGTCCTGAGATTTTAATTCAGCGCTTCACGACGGAGGGCGAAGTGGTGAAAGAAGCATTGGTGACGATGTGGAAGTATGGGATGAAGCTGGCCTGCTCAGATCGAGGTCGGTTCCGAGTCGTACACAAGGATGCAGTCTCTGGAGACAGCATCTGCCTTTTACAGAATTGTGCATTGCCTGTCATTTTCCGGCCGATACCGGGCAATCGCTATCTTTTCGTTGGCGAGGTGTGCACCCGGGAGTCCAGCGCAGGTATAGACGGGAACGGCGAGCAGTTCGAACGAAGTCAGGAGCGCCAATTCGGTATCGTGTGACGCTGCTGCATAGTCTTCGACGAGAGCACACGTCTGTACACTTAGTAATGGTAGCAAAGCAGCTCGCCCTGGACGTCCATGAGATCGGCAACCTTGACGCTAGAAGCCAGCGCTTGCACGCTTATCTTGTCTATCAGGCTGGCCAGGTCCATGGAATGCCGTTGCTTGTGCCCACCATAAGCTTGGAGGCCCTTGTCAGGTTGCCGCTGCTGCCATAGCCACCACAGCCGATCCAGCTGGGTGTGGTGCAGGAAGAAGAGCGGATCTGGATCGGATGTCAGCTCATCATTCTCGACAACAACATCGGCGTCCCTACCGTATGGCGCAGTGAAGGTCTCGAAATCGCCACCGATGCCGAACGGAATGGCATCGTGGACCCGGCTCTCCATCAAAGTTACAAAACCCTCGTAACTGGCGATGCTGAGGACCTCTTCGATCGACTCGGGGCTGATATCGTGCCCATCAATGTGTCCCAGACTGCCGTCAAGACCGCGGAACCCCCTCGACAGGCAATGCGGATCGTACTTTACGTCATAGTAATCCGCCGTGACGCCCGCAAACGGCCCATCAACCACGCACCGACCGCTCCGGCCTACCGTGATCGCGCCGCCGACTTGACCATCGCCGCCAAAACCGGTGTCCGCATCGAAAACGGGACTTCGCTCCAGCGCATCACTATCGAGCGTCCAGTCCCAGTACACAAGGCTTCCTCGATACCCGCAGCTCTCCCGCAAAGTGCTCTCGTAGATATGCAGGAAGTAGCGATGCCAAGGGAGGAATGGCGCGCTGTTGTGCGTGTAGTAGCCCACATGGCTGTGAATCCATGGGAAGTCGTCGTAAGCTGTTTTATTGCTCGCGGGTGCTAGCGTGGAGGGCTGCGTGCGAACACAGAGCACAGCGGAAATATACGACTGCTGCTCCTCGCCGGTAAGGGTGCGCCATTCGCGGCGCAGTGGACAGTCTGTTGAAGCTGCCGAGGGCTGACTCCCTGGTACCCCGTCCTCTGCGGTGTGCGCGGGGATTGATGATGTGAACACTGCAATGCCCATTGCGACGGCTGCGATGAAAAAGACTGCTAGCACCGAGATCCAGATTATTCTGTGCGATGCAGCTCGTTGTGGCCCTTTGCGCTCAGACTTGGTGGACGGTGGTGTGAGGACACGCTTGAGCTCTTCTTCTTCCTCATTCGGCACCGCTTCATACAGTTGCTTCGTGACTTTGAGCGGCCACATCGTCGCGAGGTGTTCTCTCACCGCTTTGGCGATGTTTGCCGCATTTCAAGTGCTCGTTCGAGAGCTTGCCCGCGATGGGCGACGCTGGAGGTTGCGAGAGAACAGTATCCCGACAGCACCCGCATTTGAGGTGCACGCACCCGCATTGTTCTAGAAATGCTGATGGCTCTGCTGCCACGCTTGCAAGCATAGATTTTGAGAGGAGGTGTATAAAAGTGGTGGTCGGTCCGTCCAATGACAGCCCCACAAGAGCCCACGCCCCAAGCCACTGTCGGCTGATATGTCCTAACATTGGTAAAGTAGGCTTCTCAACACCACGTGTGCGACAGCCAGGACGAATATAAGAAAAACACTGTAACGACTGTAATCCAGTCTTATTTGCGTACCTTGCTAGGCACCGCCGCACACCATGAAGGCTGAAGCTGAGAAAGTGGCTCGTGACATGGCGAACGATGCCAGTTAAACATCTACTATTGTAGCTCAGTCCAGGCCGACCTCCCAGTCATGCCATACCTCCCATGACGTGCTCTTCGTGCAGATCTATCCTCATTTGTCCAGACCATTCAGCGATCGTACGCTCAGACCGTGGCAGCCACGTTATGCATTGCATGTGTGTGCCTCAGATCTGCCAATTCGGTAGAGCCCTCGTCGCTCAACGCCCAGCCTCCGATGATGCTGACGAGTGAACCAATCTTCGAATGGCACTTGGAGGCCCGTGCAGATGCAGCGGCTTAGCGAAGACATCCTGTATGCTCTCAAGCGGCTCGCCTCGGGTCTCTGGCATGTAGAGTGCAAGCACGACCACGTGCCGAATAAGAGTCCGCCGAAGAGAAAGTAGGCCCTGTACGCTGAGTGCGCGAGGAATATGGGCGTGATCAATGCGACAAAGCCGTTCGTAAACTACGACCGGCATTTCAGTACGGCGAAGTGATAGAACGATGAAGAAGGTGTCGAGGCACTCACGAAGTTTAAGCCTTGGGCCAGCGAGTTCGATGCCGCTCTAGTATGACCGGACTGTATCTCACTCGCGTAGATCTTCCCTACCATAGCCCAGGTCGCGGCGTACGTCAGTGTAAAGCAAAGACGCAGATGATGACGACCCAGCGTCCTGCACCCGTGTGATGTACGGCGTTGGCAGCGTACATGATACCGACAAGAAACATTGTCCCGGAGAGGCCAATGCCACCGATAATGACCGAGGTGCGTCGACCCCATCGGTCAGCGAACATTGCGGCTGGGATGCAGACGGCGCAGATGAGGACCGCAGAAATGCCGGAGGCGAGGAAGCCTGCTGTCTGCTCTGGTAGGCCTGCTTGAGCAAAAAGCGTCGGGCATAGAAGAGGACGCTGTCGATGCCGCAGAGTTGTACCATGCCAAGAATGAAGAGTGCGAGGACAGTTCGGCTACGATATTTCCCGGTGAAGATGATGACGATCGTTTTGACCATTCCGGAGCTCATCTCCGCCATGTCGTCGCTGCCGATGCGTGAAATGTCTTTCTCGGCTTCAGCATGCTGGATGCCTACATTCAACCACCTTCGTCGCTTCATCTCTCCGGCGGTGGAGCATGAGCCAGCGAGGCGAGTGGGGGATAAAGTAACATCCGATGGCCAGCAAAGCCGATACAACGGTTGAGATGATGAATGATGTCCTCCACGCCATCGAAGATGCGACAATTACAGTCCCGTAGCAAACGAAATAACCAGTGCAGATGCCAAGGGCAGTGAGTAGCTGCGGTATTGATGCGAGCCTGCTTCTTCTTCTGCTAGGTGCGATCTCGCAGATGCAGCTGGAGTTTCATCGGCACCAAAGGATACATATGGCCTGCAAAGGCTAACCTACACATTCATGACGCCGAAAAACGCTCCTTCACCAAGGCTGGAAATCGCCCTTCCGGCAATGAATTGTCCAAGCGTGTAGCTGGATGCCTGCAGCACTCTTCCGAGTCCGAATCCAGCCGCGCCGGCGCTGATAACTGCTAGACGACCGTACCTGTCCGCCAACTAGCCTGCGAAGAAGGATGGCACGGCGCCGCCGAGAGAGATCGCGGAGATGGTGATGCCGACCATTGTTGGCGAGATACTCCCCACTGTTTCTCCCCACTGAGGCATTACGGTCACGGCGCCGACGCTACCAGTGTTGAACCCATTAAGGAAGCCACCAAGAGCGACGGTCAAGGAGGCGAGCGTGGAGCCTGTGGGCTTGAGAGCGGCAAGTGGAAGCATGACTGTCTGTGCTGCGACTGAGTGTTTTTTGAAGATGAAGGGAGCCTTGGATGCATGAACATTGTCAGGATTGTCTGCGCTTTAAGTACTCTTGCGGGTTCGAAAGCGAAGTTATGGCACGTCGGCTGCGGCGCATCGTGTTCATGGTCGACCGGCCGGTCACTGCAGCGACTAATGCAAGGTCTGATCGCCTGACGGCGTAGCCTAACGAGAGGGAAAGTCTCGAAGCCAGCGGTGTCTGTACTCTCATGATCGGAGATGATGATGTCCGCATTCCGTAATATGCGGCGTTCGTCAGCACCTCTTCTCTTCTTGCCCACCAACACACTCATCAATGCATGATTTGGAAGGCTCTGACGCACTGCGCGAATGCTAGCCCATCCAACAGAAGCCAATACACTCAGCAGGCTCTTGCCGTTCTGTGGCGTGAAGGATGATACTCTTTCGTCAGAACCGCACACCTTGTTCACCAAAGCGATAGCTCCTGCAAAGTCCCATCACCAAAAGTCCAATCCATTGGGCCCGATGTCTCGAAATCGAACATAGAGTCAGATATCTATGGCGCGTGGTGAGCAGTTGCAATTTCTGAAACTGCGATACACCACTCACCAGGAAGTCCCAATCCTCGCCAGTTGCAGACGGCATGTCCAAAGACAGGTCAAGGCCATCAGCAGGTCCATGCTTGCGACCCTGAGCCACCTTCTCTCCAAGCAGAGTCCGACACACCACACCCGCATTCTCCGCTGCCTTGGCCAGCAATGGTGGAAAGTCTTCATTTGCCAGGCCATGCATGAGTCCGTCAATCTGCGCGGCGATTACGCAAGTGAACAGATAACCCTTCATGCTAGTCTCTCCAGCCTCGATGCACCGCAAGTTCCACGTCTTCGCTTCTTCCAGTACAGAGAAGAGGTCTGGCCGGATGGATAGGCTGTCGTCCTCGAGCATTTGAGCCCTGAGTTCCACCATGATGGAAAAGGAACTCAGGAACGTGAAAGCGCGAAAGAAGCCAGTGCCGCATATCGTGAGTCGTGCCAGGTCGTCTCGTTCTGATGGAGCGGCTAGGGTTAAGGGAGACGGGTAAGCTGCCCGCCATATCCGGAGCGAAGACTCGACGACCACAATCCTGGAGTACGCATAGGCGGTCTCTTGCAGAGCCGCACCGAAGAAGGGCATATGTAAGGATGACAGGTACCGCTGCGTGAGAAATCCGACGATCCGTATCTCGAACTGAGAAGGCGAGGGTCCGCGGTATGTCTGGATGGTCCGACGAAGTTCTTTGCAAGATGCTCTTAGCTCTGCGTCAAGCCGAAGCGTCTCTTCGTATGTACCGCGCGAGCCACAGTCATTCAGAAACTTACAGACCGCCAAGCGAACCGGCATCGTCCGGCGGAGTGCAATTGCAATGGAGGTTTGGGAGAAGGCGTACTCCTGTTTGGGCACAGGATCCAAAGCCAGTAGTTGATCGTCATCGAAGTTTCCAGGAGGTTCAGTATCGAAGTCGTGCAGAGAAAGAAGCAGAGGTCCTCCCGAGGTTAGGCTAGACTGAAGAGTCAACTCCAATATCGTGTTCCACAGCCTCCGACGCATCTCAGCAGCGAAGAAAGTCCGCTTCGGTAGATGCGCAGGATCTCTGTGCAACCCCATGTATATCGCCGATCTGAGTAGCTCACCAGCCGATATCCATACCCCTTCGCTACCGACATCTGCTGTCTCGCGAGCAAGTAGGAGTAGCAGACCGGTCTGAAGAGACTGTATGCTCAGTCTCGCTTTGAACTCCGGGCCAGAGAGATACGTCTGCGCTTCGAAAACCCACCGCATGGCCAAGCTACGCAGAGAGAATTGCTCGTCGTATACGGTAGCACCGATGGCGAGCACCAGCTTCACTTGGACCAGAAACGCTACATCGGGTTTTGTACTCGAGGTCCAGAGCGCATCATAGCCTATTCGAAAAGAAGGAACATGCAGAATTCGGTAGAAGGTCTCGGTGGTTCGAAGGTAGCAGTCCAGGAGCTCGTCTGCAAGGGCTTTTGCGGGCAGCTCGGCAGTCGGTGGCGAAGGCCAAGGGGGTGACCGCTGCGCTTTAATGATCCGGGCCAATGACTTACTCTTCTGGACGCCCTGCACAGCCGGCGAGGCCTCGTCTTGTAAATGCGGCCCCATGATCTCGAGGAGATCACCGACCTGGTGGCTGTCAACTTCCTCCAATCCCAGTGTAAAATATACGGTGGCAGAACATACCAGTGTGATCCCATGTATCCAATGGCTCTGGCCAAACAAGCGGGTCTTATGCATGACACTGCGCGTGACGACTTGTGCTTGGCCAGACGAGCCGCTGTCGTGCTGAAAGTGGAAAGCCGCGCCAAGTTTTGAAGATGCTGTCTCTGTGGTTGAGGTCGCGGCCGGAACGGGAGAAGCAGTTGGAATCGAAGTCGCCTTCGAGAGCTGTTCCTCGAGCTGTTTGATTTGATGCCGCAGCGACTCGACGTTCTGGACGGATGGTGGAATAGCAAACGTTGCTGCACCAGTTTGACCGCCTGCCGACCTTTCTGGCAGACGGGGCGGGACCGCTGAGGGACCATTCATGTTGGGAATGATATCAACGTAGCTTCGCTCTTGGCCACGATTGCGAAGAGCGCTCACAGGCTGAGCCTCATACACACAACCTGGGTTCGACCCGTCGCGCGATCGTAGACAGTTGCTACAGGGAGTCTCGCGATTGCAGCGGAGCTTGCGTTTCCTGCAAAGAGTGCATGACCTATCTCCTGAGTAAGTCATCGCCTCAGACTGCTCAGCCATGCTCCAATCCTCACTTACACAGGCGGTCTCGCCCTACGACGTCTCCGCTCGGTTTCGCTCATGGCTGAACCCTGAGGCTTATGCCTGCCTTTGGTGCACTCTCACCAGCGACGATTCTCAGATCGGCAGTGTTGAGAGCAATTGTGCTACAGGCAGATGATGATGGAGGGATGTCTCCCACCAAGTGTTGGCCCTTGGGGTGTTCGATGCGAGCTGATAAATGAGGTAGGAGGAAGAGGAAGAGGTGATTTGCGGGGCTAACCTGCGTCCGGGCCGAGCCCGATCACCAGTCCGACATTACAGGTACAGGTACAGGTACTGGGAGATGGAGCGCTGGGTCAGGAGTCAGTACCGTAGCTCGAACGACTCGACTCCGCAATCCGAGTCCGGATCAGTCTCTGACAGATGCCACAAGGGTATATTGCCTCGTCAGTGTCACTCCACGATGGAAGTCCAACACTCCATCCCCTCCACCTTCCACTCGACAACGTTGCCGACACAAGATCTTTCGATCCAACATGGCCCCCGCACACATAGCCTACAAAACCTCTCCCCAACCCAAAGCCAACAACCCCTCCAACCTCGCTCCCGAGAAGGCACTTCCCACTCCCACCGACGTCTCCGCAGCCCCAGACGGCGGCGCCCGACCCTGGCTAGTAGCCGCCGGCGCCTTCTGCATCGCCTTCTGCGCCCTTGGCTTCACGAACGCCACCGGCGTCCTCCAACAGTACTACCTCACCCACCAGCTGCGCCACAAGTCCACCGACGCCATCGCCTGGATCGGCTCGCTAGCCAGCTTCCTCCAGTTCGTCACTGGCGCCTTCACCGGCCCGCCGTTCGATCGCTACGGCGCATGGGTAAGTGGGGTGCCCCTCCTCTTCCCGGGCCCTTCCCCAATCACCATACTCCTGCCGACGCGCAGCAAGGTTCCCCCAGTCCGGTGGGCGCTCTGCTGACACCCAAAGGCGCGAATAGATCATCCGCCCAGCGACCCTCCTCTACGTCCTCGCCGTCATGCTGACGAGCCTGTGCCACGAGCACTGGCACTTCCTCCTCGTCCAAGGCGTGCTCATGGGCACCTGCATGGGCTTCATGCAATTCCCCGCCCTAGCCGCCGTGTCGCAATACTTCGACGCGAACCGCGCCGCCGCCCTGGGCGTGGCCATCTCCGGCTCCTCCGTCGGGGGCGTGGTGATGCCGATCGCCCTGTCGCACATGCTGAACAGCTCGACACTGGGCTTCGGCTGGTCGGTGCGCATCATCGGCCTCCTCATGATCCCCCTCATGGCCTTCGCCTGCGTGGCAGTAACACCGCGCCTGCCCGCGCGTCAACGCACCACCTTCTTCATCGCCGCCGCCTGGCACGACCCGCGCTACGGCCTGTTGGTCGCGGCGACCTTCTTCATGCTCTTCGGCATGTTCACCCCGCTCTTCTTCCTCCCCACGTACGCAGTCTCGCGCGGCATGCCCGCCACCCTCGCCTCCTACCTGCTCGCCGTCGTCAACGCCGCCTCAACCTTCGGCCGCATCATCCCCGGCATCCTGGCGGACAGATTCGGCCGCCTGAACATCTTCGCGCTGGGTGGCATCGCCACCGGCATCGTCCTCCTCTGCTTCAACGAGGCCGAGAGCACGGCCGCGTTGGTGGTGTACTCCATCATCGTCGGCTTCGCATCCGGCACAATCCTCTCCGGCGCAACCGCGGCGTTTTCCGTCTGTCCGAAAGACGCGCGAGACATCGGCACATACCTGGGCATGGGCCTGTGCGTGGGCAGCGTGGCAGCGTTATGCGGCCCGCCCATCAACGGGGCGCTCGTCGACAGATACGGAGGGTTTCTGGAAGTGGGCATGTTCGGTGGCGGCATGTGTCTGCTCGGTGGTTTCCTTGCGCTTGCGAGCAAGGTCGCAACGCCCCAAGGTGTGCTGGGGCGGGTTTAGATCGCGGGCTGCGGGGCTGTGCAATGCGAGGCGGACGCGCGCAACTGTTCCCTGTCGTCGTTCTCGGACGTTTGTGGGCGTGGACCACCGTGGTGGTCGGAGTTGGAGTTGTCGAGGTAGTGAGGCGGGGGAAAGTGTGTTGTGGAATGGGCTCCTCGAGATTGAGAGCTGTAGTTGGCAGTGGAGAAAGGGGGGGGGAGGAGCAGGAGTTGGAGGACACAGATGGAATGACAGCAAAACGTGAATGCAGGTGACGAAATAGCACCGGCGAAGAACACGCAGACCAGAGACCTACAGTTTTGCACGTGCGCGAGGGTCCATCCAGACCGTGTGCTTGCGACCGCAAGACGTAAGCCCGTTGCGTACTCGGCTTGGAGGGCTACAAAGCCGCATACAAGGGCGTGCACAAGTCCCGCGTCGGCGCGTAGTGCGTGCAGTGCGAAGTCCACATCAGACCGATCACGAGGGCTGGCGTACCGGATCCTAATGGTCTCGAAGGCGAGTGGCAGCTATGTAAGCTTGCACCTCACGAAACAAGAATGTGATTGGAGCAAAACTCGGGTAGCGATAAATGGAGGAGCAACAGAGCGCAGAGTGAGAAGGTAGTAGTGACCGTAAGGTACGTATACCAGAGACTTACAGTTGTAGACGTGTGGCGAACGTGCAT
This sequence comes from Oleoguttula mirabilis, assembly GCA_035135055.1. Classification (NCBI taxonomy): domain Eukaryota; kingdom Fungi; phylum Ascomycota; class Dothideomycetes; order Mycosphaerellales; family Teratosphaeriaceae; genus Oleoguttula; species Oleoguttula mirabilis. The sequence goes on along the minus strand of JAVFHQ010000057.1, from coordinate 165,829 downwards.
GACCGGATGAGCTCGCGAATCGTCAGACCTACCCCAAAGTTGTACTCGAGCTGTGAACCTAGATGCACAAAACCCGCATGGTCCATGGTTTGCAAGAGAACCATGAAGCGACTGTAAAACGCAGTACAACCAGTCGGGCACGCCCAACAATCCACGGAAGGGTTTTGCATAATTGCTGTGGTCCCCAGAAAGTGCAACATACGTGAGTGGGCAAAAGAAGCTGTGTCAAGCTTGCACCAAACACGCCCAATGTTGGGGAGGAGGAGGAGGGAGGAGGACTTGAAACGCACCTCTGCAAAATCCGTTTGAAACATCCGCCTGGATCAGTCTCCACCATGCCCGCAAAACCGCCGCCAACCCATGCAATGAGGGTGTAAGTTCTTCTCCTCGCAAAGACACCTGAAAGAGGGGGCCAATAAATCGATCGGTGGAATGGTATGGGCGTGGGAAAAAACAGGCTTTCTTCGGTGTGTGGTTCCTGCGGGTTTCACCGTCAGCACACGCTGTCGGCTTTCCGCGGACCAGGGTTAAGGGAGGAGAAAAGGGACGAATGAACGTACTATCTGACACCAGACTCCCGTTTCCGTCCCTAGTGGCCGTTCGCCAAGCGCCTCGCGTATGGTTCCTCGCATTTCATCCGCCTGGCTGCAGGATATCTCGAGCGTGCTTGGCACGTAGTAGTGCCAGGCAGCCAGCAAGCCTCCCCTTCCCAGCCAGCCATAGCCGAAGTCTTAAAGTCGGACCCATGTCGTGGCTCGGGGGTAGAGCCAAAGTTCGTGAGCGAGAACTCAGGTATACTGGCAGCAAAATCTCGCGTGTGCCGTTGCCGTTGCCGATTGCCGATTGCCGTTGCCGTTGCCGTGTCGCGCGCCGCCGTAGGTCTGTCCTGCCTGCCAAAATAAACCCCGGCTCTAGGAGAGCAAATCGGCGACGTTCATCGGCATCTCGTCGATCTGGGTGGAGTAGTACACTAATCCCATTCATTAGCGACTCGCCACGGCCACAGCACACTCACCCAGCCAGCCAGCCAACCCAACCAGCCAGCCAGCCAGCCAGTCAGACGAGGTCAGGCATAGAATAGAAGATAGAAGATGTAGAAAACTCACACTCAATATCCCTCAAAATCCGCACATCCTCACTCGTCACAAAGTTAATCGCCACCCCCTTCCGGCCAAAGCGCCCGGACCGCCCAATGCGATGGATGTAATTCTCCCGGTTCGACGGCAGATCGTAGTTGATCACCAGACTGACCTGCTGCACATCAATCCCGCGCGCCCACACATCTGTAGAAATGAGGACGCGGCTATTGCCCTGGCGGAACTCGCCCATGATGGAGTCGCGCTCCTTCTGCGGCATCTCGCCGTGCATGCTGCTGACGGTGAAGTTGGCGTCGCGCATCTTGTCCGTCAGCCAGTCGACCTTGCGGCGCGTGTTGCAGAAGATGACGGCCTGCGTGATGGTGAGGGTGTCGTAGAGGTCGCACAGCGTGTCGAACTTCCACTCCTCCTTCTCCACCGCGATGAAGTACTGCTTTAGCCCCTCGAGCGTGAGCTCGTCGCGCTTGACGAGGATGCGCACGGGGTCCGTCATGAACTTGGTCGTCATGTCCAGCACGTCGTACGGCAGCGTGGCGCTCACCACCACCACCTGCGTCGCCGGCGGCAGGTAGCGGTAGACGTCGTAGATCTGCTCGCGGAAGCCGCGGTTGAGCAGCTCGTCCGCTTCGTCCAGGACGAGCATCTTGATGTGGCGCGTGCGGAGGTTGCGGCGGCGGATCATGTCGGCGACGCGGCCGGGCGTGCCGGAGACGACGTGCTGGCCGTAGTCGAGCTTGCGGATGTCCTCGCCGACGTTGGTGCCGCCGATGCAGGCGTGGCACTGCACGTTCATGTAGTCGCCGAGGGCCAGCAGGACGGATTGGATTTGGGTGGCGAGCTCGCGGGTCGGGGAGAGGACGAGGGCTGGTAGGAAGTAAGTACTGTTAAACATGGGCTGTCTCTGGCTTGCCGTAGAGTTGGGTGATTGGTGAGACGCAAAGAGAGAAGATGAATGACTGGCTTACCCTGTGTCTCCCGCACCGCCGTATCAATAACCTGCAAAATACTGATGCTAAACGTAGCCGTCTTGCCCGTCCCGCTCTGCGCCTGCGCGATGGTGTCGCGGCCCTTGCAGATCTGCACAATGGCACGTGACTGCACGGCGGAGGGCGACTCGTAGCCGTAAGCGTAGATGCCGCGCAGGAGGTTCTCCTTGAGGTGCATCGCTTCGAAGGTAGGCGCGACCGACACCTCCCTGTCCACCCGTTAGCCACGTGTTGGAACCAGGGTTTCTGGGCTGTGGGGTATGGAAGTGGGAGTAGGAGCGCGTACTTTGACGTTTGGAAGTCCATGCGCTCCTCGGCTTTGCGGTCGATGCCTTCGTCGGCCATGATGGGCGGTTGTGATGGATGTTTGGGCCGCGGCTTGGCTGGTGATCAGTCGGCTGCGGTTGTGAGTGTTTGTTCGATGGAATAGTCGTATGTGTGAGAGGCGGCGAAGAAGTCGCGACGTGAAGTCTTCCCTGCCACACGAGGCGGACCGAGCCATCTCCGCGTCGTTCGCCGCAAAGGCTTAATTCTGCGGTATCCAATTTAGTGGTGGGACCGTTGCACGGCGAAGAAGTGTTCGGAACACTCACTATACAGCAGCGTCCATACCGAACTTCTCGAGTCTTGCCATACCGCCACGCAGCTACGGACATATCACTGGAAAGGTACGCAACACTCTGCACTGCGCGACGAATCGCAAGCCTCGCGGACACCGAAGTGCGACAGAGTCAGGACAGGACGCTGGGCGAGGCAGATCGGGAGGGACACGGCAGGGCGGAAAGTGGGAGCGGGGTGAGGAGTGGAGACGCAGGGAGGTCGGCGCGATGTTGTACGAGGATTTGCGATACGTGCACGAGGATCTGGAGAGGTGAGTGATGAAGCACTGCGGCCAGTTATGCGTGACGCAAACTGACGCTGGCCAGACTCGAGCAAGCCATAGCCGATCGCATCCTCGACGACCCGAAGCACGTGAGTCCACCTTACCACTCAATATTCATAGGTATTAGTGCATAGACAGAGCTTACAGACTCATAGATCCGCAACAGACTGGTCCGCGACCACGAGATCAGCCAATTCCTCGAGCGCATCCAATCCCAATCCACCCGCGCCCGCAAAATCTACACCGACGAGCAAGCCGCGCGAACCCAAGAAGTGCAAGCCATCAGCACCGGCGACCCCTTCGAGGAATTCCACACCCAACTCGCCAGCATCAAAGACTTCCACGCGCGCTACCCCAACGAGCCCGTCGAGAACCTCGAGCGCGCCTACAAAAAGGGCGGCGGGGAGAATGGCGGCGGCGGCGGCGGCGGCGGCCCGGGCTTCGCCGGCGACGTGGACGGCATGTTCACGGGCGAGGAGGCCTTCGGCCGCTTCTTCGACCTGACCATGCTGCACGACGAGTACCTCAACCTCCCCGGCGTGAAGAGCGTGCGCAAAGTGACGTACCTCCAATACCTCGACCTCTTCGACCACTTCACCCCGCCGCAGTGCCCCATCAGCCGAGCGGACAAAATGACGGAGCAGTACTTCAGCTATGTCGGCACGCTGGCGCAGTACCTGGAGAGCTTCATCCGGCGGACGAAGCCGCTCGAGGATCTGGACAAGCTGTTCCGCTCGTTTGACCGCGAGTTCGACGGCATGTGGGAGGAGAACAAGGCGCCGGGCTGGCAGGCCGAAGCGCCATCACAAACGAAAGCCGGCGCACCCAAAGGCCCCGCCACGGAAGGCACAGGCGAAGGCGTCTGGTGCGCCGCCTGCTCCAAAGAGTTCAAGAACGACAACGTCTACAAAGCGCATTTGACAGGCAAGAAGCACATCAAAAGCGCCGAGACCCGGCAACAACGGGCATCTGGTGGTGATGATGATGTCGAAATGACCAACGGCACCACAGCCTCCACGGCAGCCTCGCTCCACCGCCTCAAGGAGCGCGCAGTCGCCGAGCGCGAACACCGCGTCCGCAAACTCGCCGCCACCACCTCCACCGAGCGCGCCGACACGCGCGTCAACGTGGAGCGCCGCGCGGGCATGACGGACCGCGAGCGGCAGCAGGAACTCGCCGCGCTGTTCGCCGAGGACGAATACCAGCAGCAGAACACCTCCGGCACCACCACGAACCGCAGCAACGGCGGCGGAAACGGAAATGGAGAAGGCGACGACGATGACGGAGAAGAGGATGGCACGGAAAAAGTCTACAACCCGCTCAAGCTCCCGCTCGCCTGGGACGGCAAACCCATCCCCTTCTGGCTCTACAAACTGCACGGCCTCGGGGTAGAATTCCCCTGCGAGATCTGCGGCGCCTACGTCTACATGGGCCGGCGGGCCTTTGACAAGCACTTCTCCGAGCCGCGGCACCTGTACGGGCTCAAATGCCTCGGCATTTCGTCGAATACGAGTCTGTTTCGGGAGATCACGGGGATTGGGGAGGCGGAGCGGTTGTGGGAGAAGGTGACGCGGGATCGGGTGGCGAGGGAGGAGAGGATGGGGGGCTGGGGTGGGGGTGGTGGTGGAGGTGGAGGTGGTGGTGGGGGTGGGGGCGCGGAGGTGGAGGAGATGGAGGATGGGGAGGGGAATGTCATGCCCCGGAAGGTGTACGAGGACTTGGCGAAGGCGGGCTTGCTGTGAGGGGCGCGACGCATTCCGGTATGCTCTGCCTTGCCTAGGTTCTAGCGCGCACGCGGCCTGCTACGCGCATCAGAAAATGCGGTCCACCTCAACCCTCCTCGGCTTTCTTTGCTGCGCACCCCCTGCGCACCCCTGCGCGCCCCTGCGCACCCCTGCGGGTTTTCTCCCGGGTGTGCGCAGCGCGCAACGCGGGACGGGGGACGGGGGACGGTTCGGGGTGATTGGTCTGGTTGGGTTGGACCTCGCGCACGCATGGCCGGCGCTCGGGCGGGCGACGCGTGACTGCCGGCTGCTCATACTGACATCATACCGACATCATGGCCCTTTGCGCGCAAAACCTCACGCATCCCACCGCTCGAAGTAGATGGCTCGCACCAAGTTCCCCCCCTAGGCATGCACGGCATGGGTAGGACTGCTCGCCGGCGCGCGGCGCGCGGCGCGCGCATCTAGCAGGGCAGGGCAGGGCGATCGATCGAAACGATGATCTATAGCCCCTCTGAAGCCACACCAAGTGAAGCAACCCCCTAGCTAGCTGGGTACGTGCGCTGTAACAACTAACAACTACCCAGCACACTCATATTTCGCTTCCGTTCCAATGTTCCAATGTTCTTAACAACGAAAAGCTGAGAGGAAAACAGTAGGGTCAGCCCGTAAGCGAAATGTGTGTGGGCATGTGGCGGGCAAACACACACACACTGCTTTCTGCATACATATCCTCCAGCTCATCGCTCGCACCATCGTCTCCAAGGCTCCAGGGCTCCAAGGCTTCAAGGCTTCAAGGCTCCAAGGCTTGCACGCACACGCACAGTCCGTCTGGTCTGTGAGCCCGATATGGCGATTGCTCCTCTGCGCCTGGTGGCCGGGTGAGTCCCCTGTCACCACTGCTACTCCCCGGCTGGTCGGTTCTGCGTGTCGTCAACCCCAGATACATACAGTGCACGCATGCATGATCATCCAACACCAGATTGCACGCATGAGCTGGTTCAAGCGGGAGCGGAGCGGCTTTGTGCGGTATACAGTTCCCGAGAGCTGGCTGGGCGTTTGGACTGAATGATGGTGACCATGTGACTGCTTTGCGGTGAATGGCGTTTGTGCTTGCGCGGCGTTTGTCAACGTGGCGATTGCCGCGTGACCTGAAGGATTGGTCGGCACGGAGGTAGAAAAGACTCTCGTTCTCTTTCCCGCCTCTCAGAATTCCTTTGTTCCACACTCTCAATCAATTCCTCTTTTCCATTCCTCGAACGTCCGGCTATTCCAATTTTCTTGAGACATCTCATCGGCCCTTGTTTCGATCTTCGACACTTTGGAAGCCAACAGGCCCCTCTATACACCAGTCTCCTACATACCACGGATCCAGCAGCCATGGGTCCCACCGGCTTCCTCAGCATTCTCCTCCTCCTCCTCCTCGCCGTCTCCGGCAATGCACACGCCGTGTCCAGCAATGCCCTAGTATTGGCAGCCACCTCGTCATCCACTCATCGGCACCTCACTGGCCACTCCAACCACCCACATCAACGGAACCCGCGTCCTCGCCATCAACCCCGGCGCCACCAATTGCTGGCACCAGCCAACCGGCGGCATCGGCGACCCAAAAATCTGCCAATGCTACAGCGCCTTCAAGCCCGGCAACCCCTCCGATGCAGCAACCATGCTCACCGTCGTCCAAAACGCCTGTAACAATATCATTCTCCACTCGTGGGGCGTCGGCACTGGGCACATCACCTCGTTCTCGTACATCTACAGTGCGTAGCCTCCCGAATTCTAATTCGCGATCACAACAATTACACCCGAGCGGTCCAGCAGCTCGCCATGCGCATACTGGGCGGCCTGGCTGACTATCTCATGCAGTACCCTATATCAATAACCCGAATGTCAGACTCCTGGCCCGCTTGCGCTTCACCGGTACGGCTCACCTCATTCCCGAATCCAACCCCAAGGGCGGCTTGCGGCCATCCTCCTCGTACTGATTGCAGCTTAAGGTGACACGACCCAGAGCATCTGCAACCCGCAGACCTTCCAGTACCAAGTCTGCATCGCGGCGTTCATGGACGTTGTCGATGATTGGTAAAGTCGCCCATCAGCTCGCCAGGGCGTCATATCGCAAAGGGTCAAGGCTGATAACCCTGTTACAGCGATGCGCTAGACTTCCACGGCGACAATTGGGGCGGCTGGGCCTACGATCCGTACGTCTAGCTAGCATTGCGTAGCACTCCCGCCTGTCTTATAGATGCGTGCTGACTCTGTTACTTCTATGAAGGTGCTTCCAGTGGACGGTAAGAAAGCATCAATGGACAACTCCAACAAGGTCTGCGCTGACGCTGTCTCTAGGTCGACGCAAACCCAGGCGTAAGTGTTGAAGGTACTAACGTCATCGCCTCTGGGCTGCGCTAATGCTCTGCAAGGTCAACAACCCGTGCATCAGCGGTTCCAATCCCGGCGGACAATGCTGATAAGCAAATCGGTTCCGTAAGCATAACGGTATCAAGACGGAGCCGTGGAGTGCAATGTGGCGTTGGAGAGGGTGGCCATGTACTACCCAGCGGGCGAGATATGCAGGGAGGCAAATGCTACTTAGACGGTGTCGATAATATACAGTCGTGAGCAGCTCTAGGTCGCTCGCCGTGAGTCCCGACTCCCGAGGGGTGCTAGACCTAGCCCAACTCAGGTAACGGTTTCAGGACAGATTAACAACCAGTCTCTCGACCACGTGGCGATTTGCGGACGTAACGGAGTCGTGAGCTGATGCCAACGCGACTAGCACTGGCTCGTGGTAGCATGTGGGAAACTTCACGAGCGACTGAGCATAGCACATGCCTCTCCAGCTGTAAAAGCTTTGGATACTAAACCTTCCTCAATCTCTGCTCCGCCTACTCTATTCCAACGTCACTCATTTCCAGACCTCCATACTCTTGGTATCCTCACTCAGCATTACGGCTTGCTATCTATGTTTGCTGCCGAACTGCCTTTTTACGGCAACCCTCATACCCTTTAATACCACCTACACTCACCAACCGAAGCGAATATGGCCTCACTCAAGCTCATTAGCATTCTTGCTCTCTTCTTCTTGCTCGCCATCTCTGGCATCTGCTCTGAATCCATGGCCACCATCTCAAGCTCCGGCCTCACAGTCGCTTCCTCCGCTCCCGCCAACACCTCCAACGGGACCAACATCGATTCACGCTCGGCTAGAAGTGTTCATGCAAACCAGGATCAACCATCGGCGATATAGGCTCATGCAAACAATTCGACCACCACGGCGTCACCACTAATACTGCACGCATCGATGTCGCTATCCACCCCTTCTGCATCTACTTGAGTGTTGGCATTCCAACAGCGATGGTGAATGTTAGCGAGCCGAGACCTTATTAGGGCAGGGTTAAAACGTCGAGACGGTCACTTGGAGTGGAGCATGCCGATTCAGAGAGCGGCATGCCCGAAGCGGCGACAGGTAACGCCTTGGAGAGTGGTTGTCAATGACCAGCTCATGTATGGTTGTGGCGACATGCAATGCTTGTAGTAGCAAGCCTTAGGGTGATGACTGCGGATGAAGCAAGGCCGACGGTACAAGAGATACGTATCAATGCGGCTGGACCTGTGTACTCTCTCACACACATGTCTGCTCCGAAGTGTGGCTACTAACGCGGACAAAGCCACGACTGCCTAGGGCCCTACCTTCGTTATACTTACTGGCTGTGATCCTCCTGACTGTGCCCTTTGGTTCTCCTCATGCTATGAATTTGCTGTTTGTTCAGATTAACACCCTCTTCGATACAGGATGATGAGAGCTGCAAGTCTGATGGAGTGTAGTGCTGTAGCTGGGTAGTGCACAGGCCCAATAGCGCAACACGGCGGTCGTCTTGAGTTTCAACGAGGTATCCACTGGCAATGTCGCCGAGCTATCCAGACCCAGACCAAATCAGCAACGAAGATACTTCCGTTTGTGGAACGTCGATGTAGTCTCGAAGCTGGAATATTGGTCTGCATTTAGCACCATCACCGACTGACCGACGAGTCTGGACTCTTGACAGTATCGGGCTGATATATGTAGGCTTGAGATGTTATCTTCACCAGCCTAAATGACCTTGCTCTTGTCGTACTAGGCTATGCTCCGGCGGGGTAGAGGGAGCCTGTCTTCTTGAAAGCTACCGACAACATTGTGACGTCTACAAGGAAGTACGGTAAGAGTGTCGCTTTGGTGGTAGTAAACGGAGAGGGTGCCAAGGAAGCAAGCGATAGGTCAGACTTCGTGGGTCTGAGCGCAGATATGAGGTTGCTGCCGGCGTGATACAGGCGATAGCTGAACGTGACCAAAATATGAGCTGGAGTAGTGATTGTCTAGAACACCAGCTTTGCTGACTGACTGCATGGTCGTCTGTCGAAGTAGACAACGACTTGTCTCTACTTGCAGACAGCGGAGGCGAGCATCGCTGGCCCATATCTAAGCTGAGGGCTGTACTGACCCCGGCGTGTGGATGTACTTCGTCGCTGGGTGACCTTCCCGTGCCCGCGGCCCTTTGCCGTCTTGCAAGTAGTTCTCGCGCATGGTGGTTCCGGCATAGCTCTCTTGCAAGACTCCACGGCGCCGCAGCTCAGGCCAGAGATATTTGATGATATCTTCGAAGGTATTCGGAGTCAAGGCATAGCTGATGTTGAAGCCATCCACCTTTGCCTCGTCCACCCATCGCTGCAGGATATCTGCCACAGTCTGAGGGCTACCGATTGCCCTTTGGTGCGCCCCAGAGATGGCAAGCTCCTGCAGCACCCGTCGCTTCGTCCACTTCAGGCCATCAGTACCGGGAACAGTTGCCGTCCATGTTTTGATCATACTCTGGATAGCTGGCGGGCCTTTGAACGCAAAGTCTTCGTCGTCAGACAACTGTGACAGATCCGTCCCACTCCAGCCACCGAACAAGCTTGCTGTGCCTTCCAGATCTGCGTACGGCAGGAGGGCCTCAAATTTAGCTTGGGCCTTCTCGTCCGTCTCATCGACTACGATGAAGATCCCAGCAATGAATTTCACGCTGCTCTCGGAGCGGCCTTGCTCTTTCAGAAGGAGCTTCACGGAATCCACGATCTGTCGTGTCTTCTCCGGCACTAAGCCGGGCAAGAAGATGGCTTCGCTATGCAACGCTGCAAATGCTTGCCCTGCCTTCGAAGCTCCGGCTTGGAGGAGGAAGGGCGTACGCTGCGGAGTCGGTGCGACTAGATTTACGCCAGCACACTTATAGTACTTCCTGAGGATCGTCAGATTCAAGCAAATGGCAAAAGCGGCCTGGATGTGGCGACTTACCCCACGTGGTTGATCTTGTGTACTTTGGCTGGGTCGGTGTAGACTCCAGTAGCTCTATCTGCTACGACCGCGTCATCTTCCCAGCTGCCTTCCAACAGCTTGTACACGACCTCCATGAACTCGTCAGCCATCCGATAACGTTCGTCATGCTCAACTTGTTGGTCAAGGCCAAATGAGTCCGCTGCGCTTTGCAGGTAGCTTGTCACGATCTGGATTCGAACGTCAGCGATTGTGTCCGAAAGAGAGCCGAGTCACAGCTATCAGTATACGCACATTCCAGCCCACTCTGCCTTTGGTAATATTGTCAAGCGTGGAGAACTTTCTTGCCAACGAGTACGGGTTCTCGTAAGTAGTCGAAGCCGTTAACCCAAAGGATAAGTGCTTCGTGTTCCAGGCCATTGCAGAGACCAGAAGGGCTACATCGAGCTCTGGTACCTGACTCGCAGATTGCAATGCAGTGTCTATGCTAGATTTGTACACGTCGTACACTCCTAGCACGTCCGCAAAGAACAAGCCGTGAAATTTAGCGTCCTCGAGGATCTTCGCCAATCTGACCCAGTGATCAAGATCTTGCGTCTCCTGGGAAGGATGCCTCCAGAGTCCTTGATTGCGCTATCAGCACACAGCTGCAATATTTCCTCGCTGTGGTGAGCATACCAGGTGCCAGATGGCCAGGCGCGGTCATGGCGAAAGCATTCATGATCCATGGCTGCTTGCGCGAGCCGTTCGTCTCGTGGGACGACATTCCTGCTTTGTCCGAGAACGATGTGTGTGCTTCTGCTCTTGGTACCGACCGGTGCAAAGCAGAGAAGCAGTTGCTTCAGCCGCACAGTGGGAGTGATGTGGCTTTGATGATACAATATCGAGCCCGATGCCGGCCGATAATAATGGTGGAGTGAATGCCGAAGAAGGCGGCCATCGGCCAGAGCCATGTCGTTATGCCACGTGGCCAAGAGCAATGTGGACCTTCACTCTCGCATGCCGAGCTAATGTGTGAGTCGTTCCGGGTCGTTCATATCACGTCTTCGTTCCCAAATCCCAGTAGCGGCTTTTGCCGCGCGATCGCCGTTCGCCGCCGTTGGGACCTCTGAGAGAAAGGCTGCTCAAAGCCGGGGCTGGCCGAAGCACGACATGCAGGCGAGGCAGGTCGGTGTCGGCGTGTGTGTCGTCTTCTGAACAACAATACCAAAGGGGACATATAGCCGACGCTCCAGGGCGTGCGGCGTGCCATCCTGCCATGCGACACATGGCTTACTTGGAAATGGTTGAGTACCGGTGCTGACTCGCAGGCGACAGACGGTTGCCGCGAGGAACGCCTCAGAAGCTGCCCACGACCGTGAGCTCCATAGTACGCTTGACGGCATTGTTCTGAAGAATGGCGTGCGAAGTCATTTGCCGCGCAAGGTGCATCGATCTGGCGCTTAGATATAGTAGACGGCGTTGCCAACAGAGCCACGATTATCGACACAGGCAGGTCAATCCATTGTCTCCGTTCGCAGACTCATCTGAGGTCCACTGCACCCTTCGTCCTTCACGAACAGCGTCAAAATGGCGGAGACCGAACCACACCCCGAGAAAAACCCGGTCATGACCGAGGAGGCTCAATCGGAGGATTCCGTCCAGCATGCCTACCCCGTTAAGTGGTACCGCTCGACATACTACAATGCCGCAATTCTCGGATTATGCAACTTCCTAGCGCCTGGAATATGGGGTGCGATGAACTCACTGGGAGGTGGAGGCGAGGAGAGTCCATGGCTGGTCGACGCCGCGAACGCGCTTACCTTCTGTCTCATGGTACTCACGTGTATATCGTCTGGCGTGGTGGTCAAGTACATTGGCATCCGATGGACTCTCATCCTGGGAGCTGCTGGATACTGCCCTTACGCTGCTGGACTGTACTGCAACAACCGGTGGTCGACTGAGTGGGCAGTACTTTTGGGCGCTGCTTTGTGTGGTCTAGGCGCCGGCCTCTTCTGGATGGCAGAGGCTGCGATCGCCTTGTCTTATCCGGAGCCACACAACCAAGGTCGCTTCCTCGGCATATGGTTGGCCTTCCGCGTTGGTGGCCAGATGATCGGTGGAGCTATCAACCTGGGCCTTGATGTGCACAAGAGTACCGCTGGTTCAGTGTCTTATGGTGTTTACCAAGTCTTCATCGCGCTTCAAGCTGCAGCTCCCTTTGCAGGGCTTCTACTGACGGTACCTTCCAAGGTGCAGCGTACCGATGGCGTTACAGTATTGTGTGAGTCAGGCATTTGGAGAGAGATGATGCACAGACACTAGAAGCGTGCTAACTCTTTATACAGGTGGTATACCGAGGGACGAGAACTCATGGACAGAGCTCAAAGCGACAGGCAGGCTGTTCGTCTCCAAGGGCTTCCTGCTTATCATCCCTCTGATCGCCCAAGCGGTCTTTGCCGAGTCTGTCTTCTTCACCTTCGAGGGCCTGTGGTTCTCCGTGCGAGCGAGGGCACTTGGGAGCTTTTTGAGTGCAATTGTGGCAATGATTGCCGGTAACCTCCTCGGAGCCTTCTTGGACAACAAAAAATTGGCTGCTAGACTGAGAAGTCGGTGGAGTTTCGTGATAATAATGGTCCTACAGGGTGCCTGGTGGTAAGCATCCCTTGGCGTATAACCAATCTTCGAGGCACGAGACGGGCGCTGACCTTCTCTTCTAGGATTTGGGGCACCATCATCGTCACGGAATACCACCGGACACAGCCTCTGTACGACTGGGTCGATCCTGGCTTCGGCCGGGGATTCGCGTGGTTTCTCTTCATGGTCATGGTATCGCGATTTGCTGCAATGGATGCTGGACTCTTTGCTGACCGCTGCCAGGGATTCCAAATCAACTACATGTACCTTTACTTTGTCATCGGCAGCTTGGCCAAGGATAATAGAGAGGTCGTTCGACTCGCCGGTCTGCTTAGAGCAACGGAGAGTGCGGTACAGGCAGTTTCGGTACGCCTCTTTCTCCTGATCATGTCCAATGATTCCCGTTTAGCTGACAGCACTCCAGTACGGCCTTGACAGCATCTCAATCATGGGTGAGGTGGGCACCGTCTACCTTAACTTCGTTCTATGGGCCCTCTCTATCATCCCTGCCTGGTTTGTTATCAGGGAGATCGGTGTCACCATCGGCAAGACAATTGACGAGAAGGAGAAGACAGAAGAGTGATGGTGTAGTCACGGATGCATTAGCAGACGTCGGCTCGCCAGTGTACGGAGTGAGCGGCTGAGTACACTTGCGGGCAGCGGCAAAATGTTTAGATTCCAGCACTTGGTCTAGAGTGTCTACATCTAGATGAAAAGTATAGACTATAGAAAGCCTGCTGGGTCAAGCCAGACAGCAAACAGTGCCGTCATGCGTTTCGCCACAACGAAGCCGTCGTTCTCAGTAAGGTTCAGACAGATCCACATGAATACCAGAGGCTGGCGGGAGACAACGTAGGCTTCACGCCGATGCCGATACACACACACTATCTCTATACATCTAAAGAACCTGATACCGCTCGTGCAAGCCCCTCAAGTCATTCTCCTTGCTGGCTCGTGTCTTCTTTGGGAAGTGTAGAATAGGACCGCGCGAGGCCTCCACCGATTCCTGCATGAACCCAGTCATGTATAGGCCTTGGCCGGTAACAAGAAGCCCATCACGACAGTGAGTATAGAGAGCGGCCGTCAAGCAATGTTCAGCACCTGGAGCTGCAGTTGAGAAATGGCTTTCGAAACACGATGCTAGCGTAGTACGCGTGGATATAACAGTGAGAGACAACGACTGTGCACTTCTGCGTTCCGCGCTCTGCCATGCTATGATCCTCTCTCCTCTGAGCCTCCCACTCAGTGAGTCGCTGCCACCATCACGACAGCTTCCTCTGTACACCATCATGAGAGCTTACTCTCTATCCCATCTCCGCACACTGTCCACTTCAACACCCGACTCATTGAACATTATCATCGCGATTCTCCTCGCGTGTCGACGTGCGGGTAGCATCTTCGCCGATTGCGTACTGAATAGCATTATGAAATGCACGCGAGCCTTGCTGCGAGCAATGGCGCTGGTGACGTACCGGGTACGCGTTGTTCGAAGGTGCCGCAGCACCATATCTGGAAGTCGATGGGGCGGTGCCTGGCTCCGAACGAGCAACCAACGCCTGGCGACCGCTGATGTTCTCGTAGGGATAGGAGAACCTCGAAGACTGCCCAGGGTGCTGAATCACAGCCGGGCTTCCAGTTTCTTCTGCGATGGGGGACAGACAACCATAATCGTCTTGGTTGGCGAGGGTAGGTGCGGCGGCGGGCTCCTCGGACTGGTAGCTGAGATTTGACACAGGACTCTGTCCGGTGAGCGCCGGTGGCCTGATTCCAATGCGTGGAATCATAGCCTGCTGGTGAGCCAGACCGGTTGGAGTTCTCGGTTGCTGGGTGGGGTACACAGGCTCGGAGTCCGGGTTTTCCACGGTCGTGGTGCGCTGCCTCCGGGGCTCATGTTAAGACTCGTGACTGGCGAACTCTGGTTTGACGGCTTGAGTATCCTGACTGTCATCACGGACAGTCTGAAACACCGCAGTGCGACTGTTCGCCTGAGCACCATCTGCATATCCAGCTTGTCTACCGCGGCTTCCATGGCGTTGACGATGAGGTAGTGCCGCTCGCAGGTTGGTAAGAGATACATTCCATCTCGGGTTGGTCATTGACCAGTTCCTAGGGTTGAGCAGTCCTCCTGGGGCACGCGCGCGGTCTCCAACGCGCGTGCGGTCTTCGGCACCCGTGTGGGGACGCTGAGTGACGTCGGAAAAGGTCTGACGATGGCCATTAGGAGTACGGCCAATACTCGGAACGGAGCCTTGTACCGTACGCAAGTGCTGACGAGTGTCCGCAGAACCGTCGATGCCATCCAAAGCTTGGTGGTTGTCAGCGTGACCGACAAAGCGAAGGACACGTACAGGCCCAGCAGCATGTTCCTGCGACGGATCGATGCCCACAGACCCATCAAACCCGAGTTCGTCGTACGGATTAGGGCGTACAACGTTGGTGGATTGCATGCGTCGGGTGTTCGAGACGAGGGGTTGCTGGATGTGCGACTGTTTCTGCTGCTCCCTTGGGTAACGAGGCAAGCGACCGGTAGTCTGCGGTCTCTGGTACTCATAGCTGCTGCCCGGAGTCGCTCCAGCTAGCTCTGGCACGCTCGTGATGGCGTATTGGTCAGGGCGTGCGACGGCGGTGAGTCCCATACGTCGGTTGGGGAAGGTTAGCGGCCGCTGAGTTTGCGACTGTCGCTGCAGCTCCCTTGGATGATGAAGCAAGCGACTGGTAGTCTGCGACATCTGTTGCAGCGGGTGGGGTGGTGGATCGCGACGTGCATGGGCTTCCTCCGCATCAGCACCTTCCAGACGCCTCTTTGGCGATGGCCGCTCGGGCAGTGCGGTACCGGTCCAGTCGGAACGAGGCATGTGGCTAAGCCGAAGCGGAAGCGGGTTGAAGTCGAAAGGTGCTTCTGTTGCTGGTCCAAAGTAATCCTGAGCCCCGTGCCTGCCGAGCGGAGACTCAAAGACGATTGGCCCGGGTCGAGCTTTACTCTCTTGCGTGTCGCCTTGGTTCGCAAGATACCACTCGTTCGGCAGATGCCAATACCGTCTGTTGGTCGCGTTGTCATGGAGCAGGACTGGCGTTGGGCCATATACATCGCCACTATGAGATGGTAGCGATGCCGAGATCGTGGCCGGCGGTCGGTCACTAAGCGTATCGAGCATAGGAGCTTCACCACTGGTGGCGGTGGCTGTGACTATGACAGCTGCCGCTGGAGGGACAATTGCAGGTTCGGCGCCTGGAGCAGCACCCTGGCGCTGCCGACGAGCAGCTTCGAGTCGCGCTTCGACGTCTCTGAGGACGAATATCTCGCGCTGCACATCGTCTTCAAGGCGTGATAGATCCTCAGCAGCATCTTGCTCGGCTTGACGCGCAGCTTCGGCAAGGCGAGTGGTCTCTGCCTCCTCTTCTTTGAGGCGTTCCGCTTCTTTGCTCTCTGCTGCCCACGCATCCCGCTCGGCTTCGTTAAGGCTGTCGAGCGCCTCGAAACCAGTATCACTGGGCGCAGGGTCTATGTCTGGACCTTCTCTACCAGCGGCTTCCGAGGCGTTGCTCATGCGCGCGTCCTGACTGCCGCCTGTCGCTGGCGCCACCGGTGGGTTGACAGATTCCCACATGGCAAGGCGACCGTCACACACTGCCACACCACTGGCATGAGCATGCCGAATCATAGACTGGTAGATGGCGGCCGGAAGAGTCTCTTCTTCGTAGATGTGACGGTGTAATTCGTGCGCAAAGTCGTCGCCAGGAAGGGATGCATTCTGCCACTGGTCTCGGAGAACGACGAGAGCAGTGGATTGTGCGAGATCTTGTATTTCCTGGGTGGTCCACACGGCGCGACCATTGTACAGAGACGCCTCCTCATATTCGTCGCCGTTGCCGATCCGCACATTGGTTAGTGCCTGCGTACCAATAGTGGCAATGACATGCTGCAGCTCAACAACCAGCTGCCGCACCGCACCGCTCCTGCGAGACGGCCGGTATTCGCGACCATAGACCTCGTAGACGATTGTGAAGGCTTCGATGGTCGATTCGTACTGCTCGCTGTCCTGGGCTACGCGAAGGCAGAGGGCCGCGAGATCAGCGACGGTGACCGGAGCTGCGATGCACATCTGCCACGTGATCTTGTCGTCCCCCTGTTTGCTGCGTCAGCATATCCCCGCGCACGTGTCCAACCATACGGTAGTAGTGAAGCGTACCTTGTTCACGTGCTTCTGAACATGTGCAAATGAAAGATCCACTTCAAGCACCGAGTCCTCACACTTCTTCCATCGCCAGAAGCGATCTTCGTGCCTCTTGGCAATCGCCTTGCCGGTCCTGTCCAGCAGCTCCACGTCCTCACCCTGCCCCATCTCCGACGGCGCGCCGCGTACAAAACAGTAATAGTGGCCGCCATTCGCTGTAGCGCCAATATGGACGCCGATGTACGACACATAGAAAAGGGTCTGGTAACCAGGGATGGCGAACAGACACTCCGGGAGCTCGACGGCAGTCATCAGCTTCTTTGGCTGCTGGCTGCCTTCCGCGTTCGGATGGCTGTACCGTTTAAAATGTACCACAGGGTCCTTGATCAGCTCGTCCAGTGCCGTCCTCATCACCTCCCAGAGATCTGTCAGCCGTCGCAATGAGGCCTTCTTGTCCTTGTCGGCCATAGCATCGAAGAGGCCCACCAGTCCGGAGCGAGTCTTCAACTCGTGCTCTTCGAGCAAGCTCAGCTTCGCCAGCAAACCAGGGCTCGGATTGGTCTTTTCGTGCTGGAGCTGGGCGCGGAGCGCCTTGCTCGTGTCACACAACCAGAGCGCAATGTTCAGATTGCACGTGTCACTGCCGTTCTTGAGTCCGCTATTGTTGCCCACGTCATTTCGCTCTTTTCTGGCATTAGCATGCGTCACATGCACCGCCAAGTCAGCCAGCGCTTCACTGACCTCGTGCAGTTGGTTGGCACCTGGGAACGGTCAGCTCACTCGCGGGCAAGGGTAGAAGCGCAGTACGACTTACTGATGAGCTTGTACAACCGCTCACAACATTCCGCGATCGCCAGGCTCACATCGTTATTCCTGCCGTTGAGGTTCCGGACAGCAATACTGATGATCAAGTTGGCAAATCCCTTGATCGTGGCAACTTCCAACTCGTTCGAAAGTGGGCCGTTGTAGGCGGGGATCCGGTTGCTCGCAGCCTTCAAAATCAGTAACACAGCGTGCACTTCCCAAGCTTGGTATCTGGGTCTCCGCGGAGCAGTGGGAATGCCGTCTTCGCAATACTCCAGAATCTCTGGTCATCCAAACATTGGGCAAACTCGTCGACGTCCTTCTCCGTCGCTTTGTCGGCGATCAGCTTGTCGCGCAACCGTGAAGTCTCCGCATGAAGGCCCATCGAGACCATGGGAGAGGCAAAACCGCCTGCAAGGCTAAACCGTGCCACTGTGGCTGGCTGCTCTGTGTCCATAAGTCGTTAGCAATGCTGGTGAAGAAACGCTCGCCTCTTCTACGAGTCCACCTTTGCCTGAAACCTACTTCGCCTCCGGCCGGTGATTGGGTGGGCATACCTTCGTCTAGAGTCACCGCGGCCGCAGGGTACCAACCCTCGTACTCTGGTCACTGCAAGGTTTTTCGCAGAAGGGGAGAACTTTTAGTTACTATGAGTTCCACGCGAGCAGCGCAAGCCGGACGTGCAAAACCGGGAGAGAAACCACCGGTCTTCCAGCAGCCAGCTTGCCGTTTCGCACGTGCAAAAGCTCGCGTTTTTGTGCGACTAGCTAGCGCGCATGTGACTGCCCGTGCCCCGACCCCTGGTTCCAGGCAACTGGGAGATGAGGGCATGCAAGACGTGGATGCGGACTAGGTGCGAGTGTGCGTGAGGGTGAGACTTAGCAAGCCGAAAGAAGTATCAAAGAATGGGGAGGCCAAGAAGATGGGCCTGTCGGAAAGCGCACTCTTGGCGCTAGTCATGCCAAGCTTTTAACTCGCAGCTCCATTCACATACGATGCGCCTAAACACTGGGCACGTGACTTGAGACTGGGCGTTAAGTCACCTGCAACATCTCACAAACCAGCATAGCATTCGGCTGACCATGGCCATATGGCTGTTCTCCGCATACGCGAATCAGCAGAAGCCGCCGTATGGCACGGCATCATGCTGAGGGTCAGTCAGCTGCGACGCAATCCGGTCTTTCAATTCGCGGAGTTGCGGGAACTGTCACTTGCAGCATTTCAGAAAGAGTCAAAGCAGTTGGGCTGAGCCTGCTGGCCCTGTTCCATCTCCGCATGAGCAAAGCACCGGGAGGCGGCGTATGGCACGGCATCATGCTAATGGTCAGTCAGCTGTGACGCACTCCAGCGTTCCGACTCTCGGAGTGGCCGGCACTGTCACTTGCAGCATTTCAGAAACAGTCGAAGCGTTTGGACCGCGCCTGCTCGCCCAGGTCCATTGCCGCATAAGCAGACCGCCAGGAGGTGGCGTAAGGCACGGTATCATGCTGAGAGCGAGTCAGCTGCGACGCAGTCCGGCCTTCCGACTTGCGGCACGGGCTCCTTCAACAGCTTGTCGAAGTGCAGGTATTCTTCCGTGATCAGCAGCTTGGAATGCCGACTCTAGCGTTACCCGTGATTGAGACAGTCGACGGGATAGAGGCAAGGGAGCTCCAACTCATCGACCAGATTATCGCCCATAACCGTAGTCGCTCGCTCAGCCTGAGCTGCCGCCGTTGTACCACTGCGCCAAGTTAGGATCGCGCCGATGAGTAACACGGGCGTGTCGATGCCGACATCCTCTGCGGTCAATGCGATTGGCAATCTTCCGGGACTCAGCTGAAAGATCTTCTTGTCGGTGGCACCTCTTACATACGGTACCCAGACCGCATAAGAATACCTCTTGAGCCTTGATCTGACGGCGTATTGAGCCAGACTCCGTACCCGGACCTCGCACACCGCTCATTGGCCCTCTGTCGATTCACCAATGTACTCATTGGGGGACTGACAATACTGGCATCAAGCGTACAAACCTCAAGCCTATATCGAGATGGGAAGTAAAGGCTGTATCAGGCTGAACGGAGCAGCAACAACAGTCACAGCTTGCGTTGTCCATGTGTAGAACCTTCCTTGTCTGTAGAAGCCAGACGGATCTGGATGAACGCTAAGAAGTGGTGGTCGATAGCACGTAGACTTCGCGAGACACCGACCGCAGACAGTCTCTTCAATACATCTAGTGTCTAAAGATCCCAATAACGCTCGTGCAAATCCCTTAAGTCCTGGTCTGGCAGTCGCAGATACGGCGTAATGTCCCGTTCCAAATCAGTCTCACGCTTAGTCCACCCATTCCCCCAATACGCAAACCTATTCTCGGGCCGCTCGTACGTATACTCGTAGTCCTCCCACCGGGGTTCACGGCGGATCTGTGTCAAGTGCGCCGCGCTTCCAGGCCAGTGACCATGGATCCGCGCTCCGGATATGCCGCCGTTCGACCATGAGCTGCACTTCCGGGTGAGGTTCATGCGTGGAAAGAAGGCGTCGCAATAAGTCGTGAAGTCGTCGGTGGCTTCCTTGGACGGCACCATAGAGCGGATGCCTTGGGACGAGATCTTGCGCAGCATCTTTGCAATGTACGTCGCTAGAACAGAAGGTTAGGACCCATCGCATGTCTCACATATAGATTATACCCTTCGATATGCTTACTTTGTGTCTCCACTGAGCTAGGTACCGTGCCGGAAGCCCCGGCTGGTACAGGGCCCAGGATGTAGGCCAGATTCGGAAATCCAGGCGTGCCAACACCGAGGTAGGAGTATGGGAAGCCGAACTTGCCTTCAGGCTTCCAGTCACGGGCCAGGTCCAAATCACCAGCGACGATGGGGAATGGAGGCGCAAAGTCAGTGTTGGCGCCGGTCGAGCAGATGACAGCGTCCACTGGGCGATGTACACCATCAGTTGTGACTATTCCGTCCTCCGTAAAACGCTCGATGGGAGTCTGGATGAATGTGAGGTTCGAAGCCGTGAGTGCTTCTAGGTAGCCGGGTCCAGGTGTGAGGCGGCGACAGTGGGGCGGGAAGTCAGGTATAAGCTGGTCGATCAGCTCTGGATGATCGCCTAGGCGCTTCTTCATCAATTCGATGAATGTTTTCTTGGAGTTCTTGGAGTTCTCGGAGTCTGCAAGCTGTGCCCCGAAATTGCGCCAGAACGCCTGCTCGAGTTGCTTGCGGTACCTAAGATAGGTAGCCGGGTCTTTGAACTCCTCTAGCTG
The DNA here is from genome assembly GCA_035135055.1 of Oleoguttula mirabilis. Lineage (NCBI taxonomy): Eukaryota > Fungi > Ascomycota > Dothideomycetes > Mycosphaerellales > Teratosphaeriaceae > Oleoguttula > Oleoguttula mirabilis. The sequence continues at coordinate 145,013 of JAVFHQ010000057.1, read as the reverse complement.
CTCCGGAGTGTAGTACATGGGCGTGTCCTGGCGGTCTTTGGCGGCGGGATTGAATGCACCTGCTATCCAGGTGCGTGAACGAGCGTAATGGTCAAGGTCTAAGCCCAGGACAGTCAGCACAGGCCCTTGCCATGTCCAGAAGTTCATCCGTTGGTGAACGTACGGGCAGCAGATTTCCTCAACTCAGTTGTGACTTGTATGCCAGATGCTCCGTTGCCGATCTAGGAAGACGATAGGATCAGTCTTCGCCTTCATATGAATCGAGCTTGCATAGCTTACTGTTGCTACGCGTTTGCCGGTGGCGTCGAATGTTGGGTCCCAATTTGAAGAGTGTCGCAATTCGCCCTTGTACTGATCAACTCCAGGGTAATCTGGCATCTTCCACTGGTTGAAGTGACCGATTGCGGTAATGACGAAGTCGAAGAGCTCACTCTTCCGCTCGCCGTCAGCTAGGTTCTCAGTCTCCAGTCGCCACTTCGAATCCTCCGGTTGCCAGTAGGCGCCCAATACTTTCGTCTGGAACTTCGTCTTGGAGTAGACATCGTACTTCTTAGCCACGCTTTGCCAGTACGCTCTAATCTCTGGGCCTTGCGCATACCTTCGAGGTGGAGCAATTAGCAGATATCGTCGAAAGAGGTCAAGAGTGCAACGTACTCTTCGCTCCACTGTGTGTTCGGCGAGAAGGTCGATTGGTATACCATTGCCGGAATGTCACAGCGTACACCAGGGTAGCGATTCTCATACCAAGTCCCGCCCTGATACCCAACGTTAGAGTTGCTTCGCCGTATGAACCGGCATCAACTTACGAAGTCAGCGTTCTTCTCGAAGATGGTAAGCTGGAGCCCAGGAACTTTGGCAGGCAACAGTACGCCAGCCGTGATGCCGGACAAGCCTCCGCCAATGACAGCAACCTATATAGGTCAGTCGTTGATACTGCGACTGTCATAGTATCGCCTACCTTCAGTTCACGAATCTCGTCAATGGGATGCTCGCTCAGCTTGAAATCCGTCGGATGCGGATAGTAGACATCGTCTTCTGGCGTTGCTGCGACACTGGATGCACTACTCGCACTGTCTTCGACAGCTTCAACGACGACGACAGGCTGCTTTTCGATGATGATAGAGTCGGCGATGGGTGGTGGGAGGCCTTGTTGGCCGTTGAGCTGGAGCGACGCCATACGTGGTTGTTCGAATTTCGGACGATGTTTGAGTAGTTGTTGTGATCAAAGAAACGGTCAGCGACTTTGGCATCGTTAACATCTGAAGATAGTATCTCGGTTGTCCGGATATGGTGGGTCTTGAAGCTGTCTTGACTCGTAGCACTTGCTAGATGCAGATTGCGCCATTCAAGGTCCGCTTCGCGACAGAGCTAGGGAAACCCTTCATCAGCAGGGTGGAGTCTGGCGACCTACACGGTACACCTCAGCTCTTGACCCTGTACGCTATGTACTGCAAAGTCAGACGTTGGGAAACAGAGCACACGCCACAATGATTCGCAATGCAACCCTGACAAGCACGCGTAGTTGTACGGACGATAGGCCAAGAGCTCGGCCACCGAGAACGTGGCCAGCGGTCTTGCGGCTCTAAAAACCTAAACGACATGATGGCTTTTCTCAAGATGTTCGTTGTAGGCACGAAACGCTATGGCTATCATCACTTATTCGTCGTTCGCTGACGATGGGACCGACGCACTCGAGGTGTGGCCACCAACAAGCAAGCTAGCCTTCGACTCGATCGTCAGCGACCTGAAACCATCATATACAACGAAGACTGTGGCGCAGAGCGATCCGGACAGACGACAGCAGGCAAAAGTGCGAGTCGCCGAGCATGGCAACGAGCACGATGTCATCCCAAAGGTTCAGAGAGCGTTGATCTTGCACGGTCTGCGTCAACCATACCAGCTCACACACGGCCATGCGGTGCCTACGACATTGGCGATCAATGAGATGACTGTCAGAATCCTCGCGATCGGGCTCAATCCGGTGGACTGGAAGTCAGTGTGCGTAGCCTCCATCGATCGGACGTGCTGTTCTCGTGCTGACACCCTTCCGGAGACTATGGCTTCGGCATCCCACAACTCCCATATGTAGCCGGCCGTGACTTTGCAGGGATGATCGTTAAAGCATCGCCGAGCATGAGTGATCTGAAGGAGGGTGACATCGTATGACCTGTGCGAACAAAGACCAGCTAGGCATACGCTAACCTCAACAGGTACTATGCGCCTCGACCGACTACCGCGATATGCGGAAAGCAGCTTTCCAGGAGTACGCCATTGCGCTGGAGCACAATGTGTGCAAGCTGCCCAAGCACGTATCCGTAGCACAGGGCGCGGCTATCGGTGTCGCCTATGTGGCCGCTGGCTTAGCACTTGGCGTCTGTCTAGGCCTGCGGCTGCCAGCCTTCGGTTCGGCACAGCACCTAGACCTTCGGGCGCTGGTCCGAAGTCTACCGCCAAAGGAGATACCGGCCGACGTGCGTGCAGAGTGTCTGCAGTCCTTGGAGGAAGATCAACGGCCGCAATCCGGAGACTGGATTGCAATATGGGGCGGCTCGTCAACAAGCGCGCTCTTTCTCGCTCAGCTTGCCCGTCTCGCTGGCTTGAAAATCATCCTCGTGGTTGATGTGGCTAAACACGGCAGGAGACTGAGCACTATGGGCTGGAGCTACCTAGTCGACTCCCAGCATCCCGATCGCGCAGTCGAGGTCATCCGCGGCATTACTGGAGGGCAGCTGCGCTACGGCATCGACGTCGTGGGACCAAAGACATCAAGCTGTCTAGCCAGATGCTTAGCCAAGGGGAGCCAGGCACAAGCACACCTCGTAGCCTTGGCCGCGCTACCGAAGGAGCCAGCGGCAGACGGTGTGGTGTACCACTCGGTGCCCATGAAACTGTTCCACGAAGTCCCAAGCGTCGGCCGGGCGCTCATGACATGGCTGGAACACGCTCTAGAGGCGTCTGCGGTCATCCTGCCAGAGGTGACGAGTGTCAAAGGAGGGTTAAGTGGCGTGAACCCAGCCTTGGACGAAATGCGTAGCGGTGCGGTATCCGGACGCCGCTTGGTTGTGCGCTTGTGATGGACGAAGCGGGTTGGGTGTATGCGGTTGATGTTTGCTATAGAGTATCAGGAAGTCGTCAATGCTACGCTAGGCTATGCTGTCGTCAATTCATTTCCCACCGTTCGATCATACCCATGCTCCTAGCTCCACTCTCAGGCGTTGGGATCCTCAGCATCCCACGCCTTCTCATACGGCACATCCCTGACCTCAAACGATTCCGGCCCGGCGAGCACGCACTGGTTCTTGCCAATCAGATGCCAGTCCTCCTGTTTGTACGTGCTCGGCTCGCTAGCGACGATGAGATGTCTGCCGTGGTCCTCTACGGCCTTACCAGCGGAGCGATTGGGCACATCGATGCCGTCGGGGTGGTCTGGGTACTTCCTGTTCAGCGTCGTGCCGGCTTTGGTGGAGTAGTAGAGCGAGGGTGGCTGTTCGGTGGCGTGATTGCGGAAGCGGTAGGCGACGAGTTTGATACCGTCGGTGGCGCAGAGATTGAGGCTGTTGGGTTGCGCTTTGGAGCCCAGGAGCTTCCTCTGAAGCGTGACGACGGCGGCGACGGCCTTGTGCATCGCTTCGGCCATCTTCTCCACGGGGTAATCCCTCTCGAACGAGGAGGCGTCGCCATTGTCCGTAAGAAACGTCATATACAGCGCGGCGATATGCTCCGAGTCCGTCCCGCCATTGATGCCCGAGTACGCCGCATCGCTCATCTGGTCGCACATGCCGCGCTTGATCTTCGTGAAGTCGCTGACGACGCCGTTGTGCATGAAGGCATGTCGGCAAAAGATGAACGGGTGGTTATTGACAGACACAATAGGCGTGCTCGACGCGGCACGAATGTGCGCGAAACACACCCGTGTCTCGGTGTTCGCGCATATCGACCGGAAATTCAGATCGTTGATCGGCGGTTGCACTGTCTTGTACACCGCTGGCCTCAAGCCCTCCTTCAGTATACCGTCACTGCTCTCGCCGGTGTTACCGCGCTCGAAGTCAGAGTTGCTGCTCGTATACCACGCCACGCCCAAGCCATCGATATTGTATATGCTGTTGCGGGCAGTCATCTGGTGGTCGGCATCGTGCAGGTCCTCCGGGTTGTGGGCGATGAGTTGGGGCAGGTAGTGGTCGTGGACTTGGCGGGAGAGGGAGTTCTTCGGGGTGACGAGGACATCTTCGAGGAGGCACGGCTCGGTGGGTGAGATGTAGGCGAACCAGCTGGGCTAGGTCAATAAATCATTGCTGAGAGGCGGTTTGGGAAGGCTAACCGGCACATGTTGATGGATTTGCTCGTGGCCTCAGATAGGTTGTTGGTGTAGGAATGATGAGATTGATCACCCACAGTCCCAATTTAGAACACGAAGTATTGAAAGAGAGTGAACAGCGGTGAGCATGATAATCCGCTGCAAATGTGTCCTTGATATCGGGAACCACCATGACGTGGGAGTGGAGGAAGGTTTCCCCAGATCTTCCTCTCTTGGCAGGAACACCCGCGATCGCGCCAAAGCTTGTTTCGCACCCCAGTCGTCAAGCGCGACCATGTCACGGAGCTGACACGGTGGACCTGTTCAATGACTCTGGTCATGTTCCTCGTTATCATCGTGACAATCTAATGGGTCTATAGGAGCCGCAAGTATCTACTGGCCCGCAGACCATCTTAGCTCGAATCGCGCCACTGTAATTCCATCACCACTCTAGCGGCTCAGTCTCCAATCGGCCCAAGCAGCAGAGCCTCCCCGGAGCGAACACGCCCTTGCGTCGGTTGTGTCAAGGACAACGCCAGAAAGCCTTCAGTGCGCATGCGCGCTCCGCCCGAGACGCCGCCGCCATACTCCGCCGCGACGATTGCGGGCATGCTGCGCGCATCGTCCGGCTCCAGCAGCGCAACGCAAACCCTGGATAAGGCCCTGTCGTCGTACTTTCCCGTCCACCCACCGTAACGGCTCGCACGGTACACAGCTCCCGAACGCGCTTCGAGCTGCTCCCGCGATGCCTCGGCCGCCGGCACTGGCCGCTACGATGACGGACTTGACGTCGAAGGGGTTGAAGCGCTGGAGGCCGGTCCAGAAACGCGTTCGGATGATGATGAACAATTGGTAAGCCATGAGAGCGACGCTCACGCCGAGCACGATGAGAATATAAACTCGGTCACCAATTGCGACGGCAGGGCCAGTGGTAAAGACTGCGACATCCTGTGTGTCCTTCGCCATCAAATCTGCGCTGCGCCGTAGGCGACAAGCACATCGCCGAGGATGGCGGTGAAGGAGTCCTGGAGGGAGCCCAGGACGGTTGCGTTGAGTAGATCCAAGGCCGACTGCGGGTCACCGCCGACAATAGTGGCGAGATTGCGGGTTAGCGTGTCGCCTAAAAGCGACGTGTACAGCGTCCCGGACATGCGTGAAAGTAGATTGAGAGAGTTCATGGCGTTGGTGGTTATGGTCGCGTTGGGCAGCAGCGACGTCACGTTGTCGAGACGACGGATGGGAGTGACAGTGATGGTCTTTGACGTCAGATTGGCCGTGATGTTGAACGTCGAAGGCGTGAACACGACTTTGCACTGCGTGGTGTTGAACTCGGTGTACCGTCCCGCGCCAGTCCCAACGCTCACATAGTTGTCTCCACCAATAGCGCGAGCGGACCATGCGAGAATGTTCGTATCGTCGCTGGAGCTCGACGCTACAGTGTAGGCTTCGCCAGTACCTTTTCCGATGCCGTTGTTGAAGCTGTTCGGCAGGTAGCCGCCCGCCTCGTACATGGAAAGGCTCGTTGGGCCGATGTCGGTGTCGGTGAGTAGTTGCAGACTATACGCAGACGTAGTATTGTATACGCAGCTCATGCTGGTCGCATAGCCGTACTCTATGAAACTGAGGGAATACACGGAGCCGGTGCTTCCACGTGTTGCCGCTGAGAGTCCAATGGATGCTCCCACCCCGTACGAACGACCGACGTAGCTCCATTGCGGGCTATCATTCTTCGAGTGCAGGCGAGGAGACCCATCAGCAGTTGACGCCGAGCCGGCGGAGGATAGCAGCAGACCTTGCAAGGCCGGCACGGGACAGTTGGTTATCAGGCCGACGCCCGAGCAGTTCTGCACACGATTCCACAGCTCATTGCCTTCCATTTGGAACTCTGCATCCCAGATGCTCGCGGAAGCTTTCGTGTAGGCTGGAATGGGCATGGTGGAGTTGTGAGATACGGCTGCGGACACGAAGAGAGGCGTGAGCGCGCCGGCCCAGAGAGCACCTGGAATGACACATGCTGCGACGGCGGCGATGGTGATCGAACAGTGCAGCTTGGCCAACAAGCTGTCGATCCGTCCAGTGGTCAGGGCGACTCCAAAAGCCAAGTCCTCAAGCCGCGCTGGCGCTTGGAAGAGTCGAAGGCGAAAGCTGAGTTGCTCACTCGCGTGGACAGAGTAAGTCTGTGACAAGCCTAACCCATGCGATAGGATCTGCACCACTATCTGCGTTGCGGACCGATTCTTGGACACGAAGTCGACCAGATCACCTCGGTACCGGTGACTGCTCTGAGCGATCAGGAAGGCGGCGACCACAAGGGGGACGCATGCGGCCAGTATAGGCAGGAGCTTCCTGCTCGTTTTCTCATGGTAGACGGACGCAGCCATGTGGCCGGAGTACGTTCCTAGGTGTTCGGGAGTAGTAGTCAACCGGTTGCTACCTGAGCGAGCGGCGCGCGGCGAGCACAATCGTCGTGAAATGAGAACGGTGCAACTGCAGTATAGAGTTTGAATCGGCGGATCACTTATCTTCCCTGTAATGGGCGGCCTCTCTCAGTCTTGTCCTGGGCCGCTCGGCTTGGACACAAGAGAGCGGCACAGACTTTCAGGTCACATCGTACTATCGTAGGCCGTGGCACTTCATGCCTCCTAGGTCGGTACTAGGCTGACCGGAATACGGTTCGATTGGACCTCTGAGCCTCGAAAGAGTCTATTAGCGGGTACGGAAGATAGTATCCCATCGTTCTGGCCTTCTGCTGCTCTGCACCCACTCATAGCCTGCAGGCGTTCGCCTTTTGTACGCCTCCCGGCAAGGTGAGGTGGGATGTGTACCGACGCTCTTGAAGGCTGAAGCTTCGACCAGCCTCGATCCAACTTCCAAGCCCGCGCGGGCCGCGGCTGCTCCCGCGGCCCGTCAGCACGCGGGACGACCCTGCCGTGGTATGCTTGCTTCGGAAGTTCGGAATCTAGCTCCAGCATGGTCTGTCACGGACTCACGACTTCACATTCCCAGCTCTGAACCAACAGCTCGACACGTCCATACACCAGCTGTCGCCAGGATGTCGGGCATTGCACCGGATCACCAACAATCGCACAACCCACCCCCATCCGGCCTCACCTTCAACGAGCGACAAGCGCAAACCATACGGCTGTACCCGCTGAGTGAGCAGATGATCGCCCATATTCAAGGCAAGAGCGGGCTTCTAACCATCCGGTCTAGGCAACTACACCTTCGGCACGAAAGAGACACAGCCCGAGGAGGACCCATCGGTCAAGGACAGGTTACGCCGGTTGGAGGAGCACTACGAGCAACATGGCATGCGGCGCACGTGCGAGGGCGTGCTGGTCTGCCACGAGCACAACCACCCGCACGTGCTGATGCTGCAGATCGCCAATGCCTTCTTCAAACTGTGCGTCGAACCACACCCAGCTCAGAGGAAGACCAGGCATGCTGACAGTACTCAGACCCGGCGACTACCTCCCCCACGACGTGGAAGAAATCGCCGGCTTCAAGACCCGCCTCAACGACCGTCTGGCCCCGACCGGCTCCCTCTCCGCCCGCGACACCTCCGCTGACTGGGACATCCACGACACCCTCGCCCAATGGTGGCGCCCCAACTTCGAAACATTCATGTACCCCTACCTCCCGCCCCATGTCACCCGGCCGAAAGAGTGCAAGAAGCTCTACTTCATCCAGCTGCCCAAGAGTAAAGTGTTGAGTGTGCCCAAGAACATGAAGCTGTTGGCCGTGCCGCTGTTTGAGCTATATGATAATACGGGCAGGTATGGGCCGCAGTTGAGTGCGATTCCGCATTATTTGAGCCGGTATCGGTGGGAGTTTGTGGATGAGGAGGGTGGGGTGGTGGGATGGACACCCGGGACGGCGGTGGATGCGAGGGTAAAGACGAAGGTGCTGGCGGGTGGCGAGGAGGAGGAGGATGTGAAGATGGAGGAGCAGGGCACGAATGGGGTCAAAAGCGAGGTCAAGCCGGAGGCGGGCGTCAAGACGGAGGGCGTTTAGTGCGGCCCGGCCGAACAGAGTCCGTTGGATAACGGCTCTGGTGCCGCGGTGTCATGTTACGTGCTGCGTTCAAGCGTGCGGCGTTCGGGGGGCAGGTTGTGGCACGATATCCCACTGCATGCATGACACAATAGAAGCTTTGCGACGAGCTGATTGCGCGCAGCGGATCTGACACAACTACTGACATGCTTCAACCGCCGCCAGTGAGTGCGCACCTCAAACCACCGGGCACGTGACGCCAAAAAGCATCAACTCCACCATCAATCACACGACCACTCCCTACTCGCTGTCCTCCATACCCACACTTACCCTCTCCTCCCCTGCCAACTCCTCATCATCCTGCCGCACGAGGTTCAAGATCCGATCATACAGCGTCCGCAACCCCTGGTACTTGCGCCTCCACTTGTTCGTCTCGCGCTCGGACCGCTGGAGCTCCGCTTGTAGGCTCTGAACATGCCCTTCGAGCTGCTGGACCCTGTCCGCCAGCGAGCCGGGTACGTTGGAATCGGCGCGTAGAGTCCTGGACGAGGCGGTCGTGCTGCTCCGCGGCGGTGGTGGCGGCTGTGCAGTTGCTGACTCTCGGCTTGACAGTCCCGGGAATGGTGGTGGTGGTGGTAGTGGAGTCCCCGATCTAGCCTTTGGCTTGTAGGCTGGCGGGGTAGGAAGCTGATCCAAGAAAGCTGCCAAAGTGTGGTTGTTGAGCGTGGGACGGGATGGCGCCTCAGCCTTGTGGCGGCGCAGCGTGAACGACGCCGGAAGTCTGACCGGCGCAACACGAACCGGCTCCTGCCTCTGCTGTTCCGCGGCCTCCTCACGTCTCTGCGCCAGCATCTTGTCGCCAACTTCAACGCACCGCTCCAGGTCCTTCGTGCAGCAGCGCAGGAAAGCAGGCCTGTGAGCCTTTACCTTTCGCTCTGCATCACCGAGCAGCGGCCAATCATCCAGCAGCTCCTCCGTCAGTTCCGCCGCCTCGTCCACCAGACCGAGGCCGTTATTCCGCACGAGGTCGCAGTAGCTCTTGTTTCGGCATCTCCGGGTGCCGTTTGGTCCGCCTTCTGGGCAGATGCATTGTTTGGTGAAGTCCGAGGGGGGTGCGGAGAGCGAGATCTGCTTGTATGGTGGAGCCATGATAAAGGACCAGGTGAGGTAGCTGATGAGGGTTGAGAACATGTTGCAAGAGGTGGAGTTGGCCGGTGTGGCTTTTGAGAGGAGAAGTAGTGTTGACCTTTTGAGACAGCGTCCGCGACCTCAAGGCGTCTGCGAGACATCGCCTTTGTCATCCACCGGTGTTAGAACACCAGAACGACACCTTCCAGAGCGATCGCGCAAAGGCCGACGGCAAGTGAGTCACTATGCATACGTCTCAAGCCGTCTCGCAGCAATACAGCCATTCTGCGCCTGCGTGCCTGTGATTTCGCCATACAGCAAACAATTACTCCCGATGCTGCTGAACGAGACACCATGGCAGCCGCCTTCCGCATCGCAGATGGCGAGACATGCAGTGAAGTCCGCTGCGTAGGTGCGAGGTCGCAGTTTGGGCGGGAACGCGATCAAGCCGGACAGCGTTGCGTTGCAGGAGATGCCGTATGTCTTGCCGGCAGCGTCGAGGCATGCATCGTTGTTGAAGGCCGGACAGACTGGGTTGGTGCAGTGGCCGGAAGTTGAGTATGGTGTTGGGGAGTGCGGAGCCGGTGCGGTTGTCGGTGTTGAGGATGCTGTGATGTGGGATGGTGGCATCGGATGGGGGGAGGGCCACATGTTGCCGCTGGGAGCAGGACACATGGAGCCGTAGCGGTTGACAATTACCGTTTGAACAGGCAGCCCAGGTGGTCCGTTGGGTACGTCGCCGATCCAGCCCATTGGGTTAGACGTCTGGGCCGCAGTACCTGGAACATGTTGCAATACCAAAAAGGCGGCGATGATCAATATCGATCTGGTTCTGAAGGAGGCTGTCATGATTGCCGAATATCCAGGGTGTATCTGATACACCATCAAACGGTGCGGGCTGATCAGTAGTTTTGTGCGTGCGGGCGATGTTTGTGGCGTCCCACGCCCGTGGCATTGGAATGCGGATAGTTGAGCTCGTGATCGAACTTGGCAAGGCGAATACGAACAGCATCTTGGCAGCCTGGGTGAACATGCCACAAATGTCCGGGTACCGAATATCCATTGCTTGCATTGGTAGGCTAGGACAACGCTCATATGGCACGTCGGAATCTGTCAACTACAGCTCGTCTAGGCCTCTTCTTTGAGACGAGAAGATATCAACATACCTACTACCTTTGAAAAGGATGAAAAGGATATAGGGAGATATGTAAAGCTAGGTTTGTTCCATTCCATTGGCTGCCCTGTAGCTCTCGAAATACTAGCCTAGAATGACCAGGTTAGACAAATGTTCCCGCCCCTTGATAATGGAACATGCCAATACTTTATCTGCGTTATCGCCGGAGAAAGCGGGCTAAAGTGGTAAGGGTACTGCTGGACCTCACCTGAGGCTCACATCCCTTCCGACAGCAACGTCTTCGGTGTCCATTATATCTAGATTTCGAGCCTGCTTACATTGAGAGGACAATAGTTGGCAAGCTGTTCTGCAGGCATGACAGGCACATCAGTAGTCACCGACGAATTCGAAGCCGCAGGATCAGGCCTTGGTCACAAGCCGGTGGGTTGTGTTTCGAGGTCATTATGCGTAGTCTGCGAACGCATATTCTGTCGGCGATCGTCTCTGGAGCATCCTCTTGATGCTGGGGACGATCTGCTTCACCACCAAGACTTGGCTGGATTGACTCAGTCTGCCAACAGTGACTGCTATGTCTGCAACCGCCTCCGGATCTCACTGGCAGAATCTCCAGCGTATCTAGAGATTAGCGCTGGCGATAGACCGCTTACCGAGTACGAGATATCGGGCTGTGACGCCCTTTCGGAGTCGAAGTGGCTCCACTTTTACTCGCATGCCAGGCTTCTATTGGAGTTTGAGGTCTGCAGCGCCGAAGTGGTTGCCACGGGGTCTTTTGGTCAGCAAGGCGAACACGGCAATACAGGCTCACTTCACACTTGGCAAACAGTGAAAAGATGGCTGATGGAATGCGATCTCGGCCATGCCGCTTGTAAACCTCTCGACTCGGTCACACTTCCAACCCGGTTGTTAGAGCTCTACGAACATGAGAACCATTGCATGTTCCGTGTAGTAGACAAGATCGATTTAAAGTTCACTGGATATGCTGCGCTGAGCCACTGCTGGGGTACAAAGAGCCACGAATATCGTTTGACCAGATCGAGCTATGATCGATTTCGAGAAGGGTGTCGATGCGACTCACTGCCCAAGACGTTCCGAGACGCCGTCGAGGTTGTTCGGCGACTGGAAATGCGCCACATCTGGATCGATTCGTTGTGCATACTGCAAGATTCCGCGGACGACTGGCGACGCGAAGCCGCTCGAATGCACTTGGTGTACGCGAACGCCGAGCTTACGGTCGCTGCGACTGCGGCTCGCGATAGCTTCGAAGGGCTCTTCTTCGACAGAAGGCCAGGTCTGCTCCAACCCTGCAAGCTTTGGGGCCCCTGGGACATGCCGCCTTCGCAAGTCTACGTATTGGTCGACCACACAGTTTGGGAGACTAGCTTAGACGACGCTCCCCTGAACCAGAGGGCATGGGTGGTCCAGGAACGGATACTGTCAAGACGAATCCTCCATTTTGGTCGAGAACAGCTCTTTTGGGAATGCAACGGCAAAGTAGCATGCGAGGGTTTTCCGAACGGTCCTCCAGATGGACGCTACTATTCTCCGATCGGGTCGTGGCATAACCTAGCTCAGCCGGGAAACGAAGATATATGCTCATGGTTGCTCGACATGTGGTGCTTAGCACTGCAGCGCTACACTGCCTGCAACCTGACCTTCGACACGGACAAGCTCATTGCTATGGCTGGCCTGGCTAGCATTGTCCATGGCTGCACGCTCGACAACTACGTCGCTGGCCTCTGGGAGAAAGACCTTATTCTCCAGCTGGGCTGGAAAGTGTTCAATGATAGGCAAGGAGATGGCAAGCCATCCGTGCGCACGCCTCAACATGTGGCACCATCATGGTCATGGGCTTCTATCACAGGACGTATCCGTGCCAGTGAAAGCTACAGACTCCAACAAGATCGTAACGGCTGTCTCAAGGTTGATCACATCGCCGAGCTGATAGAGGTACACGCGGATACACTGGGCGGTGATCCATTTGGACAAGTGCGCGGCGGCCGACTCAGGCTGCGATCTCATCTTATCCCAGTCTCTGTCCAGTGCAGATACGGACAAACAGAGCCTCTTGCTTCGGATCAATACAAACCTCGTGTTCATAATATAAGGCACCTGCTTTTCGAGTTGTCGAGGGTTCACTTTGACGTGCTTCCGTCATCCGAGTCTCTCGAGTCGATAATGGTGCCCCTCTATGCTAAGATAGACCATCCGTACTACGATGGCCTTGCCGATACTCCGCGGGATGATATAGCTCTCCTCGTGAAGGCCATTGATCCTCGGAGGACGTTGTATAAGAGAATTGGATTGGTCCAGACGCAGGGGTTCGGTTTACGAAATCTCCTACAAAAGTTGCAATGTAGCAATGACAGGTGCGTGGAGATAACCATTATCTGACCCCTGAGACAGAGAAGAAACCTAGCTGCAACGCCAGATCACAACCACCATGATGTATACTCTGTTGACATAGCTCTGTGCTCGAAGGGGAAGCAAGAGGAGCCATACATCAGTGATTGACGCTGTGAGCTACATGCTCGTCGATGGAAGGCTTGCAGGCTTTCAGCAATGTACGATCGCGAGACCGACAACGCGAGTGAGACCAAGCAGTCTTTTACCTCTTCTGTCATCACGGCAGGCACAGTCAGCGCTCACCGCGGCCTCCCTAGCTTCGGAGAGAACCGAGCCAACTTGTCCATGAGAGCGAGATCTCACCTCTTAGAACGACCACCAGTAAGACGCCGTTGCTTGTTGGCGACTCAAAACCCCTCAGACCCTCATCGTACGCTCAGCAAAATGAGCAAGTGGGTCCAGTAAACCATCACATACATTCCGCGTCGAGGACGCTTCTGGGATCCGCCCACATCCTGCCAACCTGCCAACTCCGCGAGCCATGGCCACACATGCTGTCAAACGGGCCAGCATCCTCGGCCCCTCCGCCAGAGCTGCGCAACAACATCTATGAGCATCTCTTCGGCTACGGCGGGTGTGAATACTACAATCCGGTCCTCAGCTTCTGGGGCCTCCAGCACTGCCGGTGTTTGGACCTCGCGCTCCTGCGCATGTGCCGCCAGGCACGCGAGGAGACGTTCAAGCTATTCTACAACAATCACAGCTTCCGCTTCACTCTGCGCCGTAGCAACAAAACCGCCATTGTAGGGTGGCTCGACTCTATCGGCGTGGAGGGTACCGCGGGTATGCGCCGCTTCCATCTCAAAAGCTACGACGCCATCAGCAACAGGAACGTCCATCCGTTCCCTGCGTACCACTCATGGTGCCATGCAGGTGCGATCAATGTTGAACTTCACGAGACGGGAACAGCGGGCTGGATCACATGCGAAAACTGCAATCACTGCGAGCAGGATGATAGATCAATGCAGGAGAGGGTGAATGTGGTCCTGGAGTCGCTGTCTCTCGCCGGACAGAAGCCATTGCTCACAAAGGAGAGCTTGCTAGAGGTGTTTGAAGCTGCTGGTTGGAGCTGAAGATGCCGTTCAAGCGACCGCTGATCGATGCCCACGCACTGTCACAGCGCAGCAATGGCCGCCGATCGCCGATAGCAAACGGTGGCATGGCTGGCTACTTTGCCTCGCCGACGCGTATGATCAGATATGTTTGCATCACGGCTGTTCGATAGATCGCGTATCATCGCACGAGATAGCAGTCACTCAAAGGGGACTTATGAGCGCCACTTGCCACTCTATGCACTCCTCTACCACAGCAAAGGACTTACACCCACGACTACGATGCCCGAGCTGATCTTTTGGTTTCTTTGCGTCTTCCTCGCTATCATCTTCGTTTGGCTTGTGCTCGAATTTGCAGCAAGGCTATCAGAACAGGACATGCAAGCGTATCATGGCCCAGCGCAACAGTATGGAGATGCGGCGACGCCAGCCATCTTTACCGGCAACGGTGTGGAGAGACTGCAAGACGAGGGCGAGGCGGCAGTCAAGGACGTATCGACGGGTGGAGTCGGACAAGGCGACGACCACAGTCATGGTAGGGAATGCACATGATGAGCATGATACGGGCGCTCGGGCTTCGGCTGAACGTTTCAGGTCAGGACAATGCGCGGTAATGCGCTTCTTGCAAGTCTGATTTCTCGTCTAAAGCTTGCTCTTCGGCTGTACCAGATCCTCGACCTTCGCGAACTGATAGTAGTAGTTCAGACAGTCCTTGTTCGCCAAAGTGTCCGATGGCTTGATGATTTTGCCAGAAACGATCTGCTTGACCGGTAGCTCCACCTTCTTGAGATTGATGGTTGTCTGTAAGTATTAGCAGCTGTGACCTCACGTAGCATATAACGGCTTAACTTACCGGTATCTCAGGCGTCTCGAACACGTACTTCGGTACGCATCTTCTACCAGCATCCCGAGCTATCGCGTCCTTGACTCTCCGGACCAGATCTTGCGAGAAGATCTTGTTTGGCTTCATCAGCAAGAAGAGCATAACGCTCTCATCCATATCTTGCGGCCGTCGCTGACCAACGCAAAGACTGTCCTGTATCTCTTCGCCAAAGTTGTTGTCAAGCACGTTGTAGATCTCCGCGCTTCCGAATCGCACACCGCTCGGGTTTAGCACACCATCTGCGCGGCCGTGGAAGTATATCTGCCCATTCTGCGGGTGTATCGAGATGAAGTCGCCATGTGTCCACACGTTGTCGAACCGAGCGAAGTATGCGTTGAAGTACTTCTCGCCCGTGGGATCATCCCAGAACATGACCGGCATGGTCGGAAACGCTCGAGTGCACACGAGCTCGCCAGCCTCTTGTCCAGGCACAGGTCGGCCTTTCACACCTTTCCCGCCTTCGACCTCTTGATCATAGACTTCGACTTTCATACCGAGACCTAGAGTCATGGTTCCGCCGCAGTACAGCGGCTTCATGGTCGTGTCCATCGCGAAACATGCAGCAGTGTCCGTACCACCAGAGATGTTGGCTAGTTGGACGTGCGGAGGGAAAGCTTCGTCGTAGAACCATTCGAACTGAGACTCCGACAAAACCATGCCCGTGCTCGTCACCCGACGCAGATGGCTGAGATCGGTCACATCCCGTGGCAGCACCGGAGGCTTCGCTGTGGCCAGCGTCTGCATGAATCGTGGGGAGATACCAAGATCGGTGACCTTCTGCTCGCCTATGAGCTTGACGAAGGTCTTGAGATCAGGCTGGAAGGGCGAGCCATCATACAAAATCGCGCGCGCTCCGTTCAGATGCGTCAGGCAACTGGTGAGGTACATTATCCAACCTGTCGTTGTATATTGCAACGTTGCAGAATCCTCGGGGTCTCTCGCTTCAGCATCGCGGTGTAGGTTAGCATCCTTCTTGCTGTTGATCAACACACCGCCAGCGCAGTGGACGATACACTTCGGCATTCCGGTCGTTCCGCTGGAATAGACGATGATGAATGGATCTCGAAAGTCGATACGCTCGAAGTGAAGAGTCTTGTCACCTTTGGCTGAGCGCAGAAAGCTCGCCAGTGTTTCGCACAGGGGCACACTAGATATATCTTCGGGCTTGTGCTGCCACCTCGGCAGGCTGACCAGACCTTGAAGCTCCCGGATACCTTTTAGCCCGACTTGGATTTCTATCATCTTCGGCCGTAGATCGATGGTCTTCCCGTTGTAGACGGCCCAGTCGTCAATGAACACATACTTTGGCTTGATCTGTCGCAATCGGTCCAGGACGCCTTTCGAGCCCATATCCGTGGACGAACTGCTGAATATACCACCAAGTGTAGTAACGGCGTAGAAGACTGTGAGCGTGTCGATGGAGTTGGATGCCACCACAGCCACTCTGTCGCCTTTCCGTACGCCATGAGCTCGCATTGCGTTCGATAGTTCACCAACACGCTCTCTGAGTTCTTTCCAAGTGCAGTCTCGAATCTCAGTACAGCCTTCGCGCACCTCCGTACAGGCGGTGGCGCCGTCCCGCTTACGATTCGTCGTGGCTTTGCTTGGGTCGTTGGGATCCGCCCAATACAGCACATTTTCAGCAAAGTTGATCTTGACGCCCTCGAACCACTTCGGTATGGAGTCCATCCGGGCAGCTTCGTCGATCACCACGTCGTACCGGCCAGAGTGGATCAGAGGGTACTGCTGAAAGATCTCTCCCCAAAACTCGGAGGGATGGTCAACAGACCAGGCGTGCAGGTCGTCCCATGACCGCAGACTGCGGTTTTGTTTGCGGTTGGCTTCCTTCATGAACTTGCGTGCAAGGCTGCTCTCTGGGTCCGCCGGCTCCCACAGCTTGCGCATTTGGATCTGGGAGTCGGCCATGACTGCGGTGGGATCTGAAACGATACTCGAATAGACTGTTAGGGTCGGCGACGGCGTGTGAATGTCGTGCTGCGGATAAGATGCAAACGGTGATGAATCGATGTAGCCGGACAACTTTTATCTCTCTCTAGGAATACAGGAGTTGTGGATAATAGCATGGTATTCGTGAGGTGGATGTGGAAGACGATATAGTTAAAGTTAGCGGGGTGGAAGTCTGAGCCGAGGTGAATTGATCGCTAATCGGCACCGTCGACGTGCTGTGTATGTCTCCATACTCCAACCTGCTATTCGCACCTGGTCGTCATCTCTGCATTTCGCTATCACGACAGCTATTGCGGACTATGTATGCAAAGCTTCGCAGGAGGTAGCAACTTGCGGAGCCCGCTGACCGGTTGCCAGCCAAGCCGCTGATAAACAGGAGGACTTCCATGCTCATGCACGCGGCACCCATCGGTACAGAGAGGTCACCCGTGGTTCGCCGCTTAATATGGACCTCCGTGCTGCAGTGTCGCGCGCAGTGCATCTCCATACAAACCCTAGGGCAACCAGGCATCGTACTCACCTTTAGTAGCCTGAAACCGGGTTGGAAGCTGCGCTTTACCAGCCTCAATGGCCTCTCGAACGTTCCAAGGCTCTGGAATGGAATTGTAGTCGGGCATGGTGCATCTCCGTACCAAGACTTGGCGATTAGGCAGCGTACTTACCGTAATTATGCTGGATACGCTTTAAAGACCACTCATTCAGCCAATCTCGCCGACACTTCTAGGACTGGAGCCCATCAGTCGAGTATGTTTTATATCCGCCGAAGAACCTGGCGACGAGGCGGCGAATTCGCCTCCAGTACGCCAAACTCGCCCGAGAGAGGTACGATTCGGCCGAACTAGCCATAAAGCAAAAGAATGACTCTAGGAAGGTCGAGCAAGGTGTATCTCCGTGCGCAAAGCCCGGCGGTGAGGCAGCGTAGCCGCCTCTAGTAGCCCGGACTGGACCCAGGTAGGTACAGTTTGGTAGATATGGCCGGAATACCCGAAGTAGTAGATCTTGAGCCTTCGAAACAGCTTCGCGATCGGGCGTGGTGCATCTCCGAGCGGAAAATCCGAAGGTTGGCCACTGTATTCGCCTCTAGTAGCCCAATCTCAGTCTAGGTAGCTGGCCCGGTTGACATTCATTAACAACAACCTTTCCAGTCTCTAGAATAGCCGCCCTAGTCGAGCGTGGTGCATCCCCGTAGAAATTATTGGCACTCAGCTACCGTATTCGCCGTCAGTTGCCCGAGTCCGGTCTGGATTGCCTGAATCCAGACAGTAGCAGATCTCAGCTCCCCGGAACAGCTTCCGGGTCGAGCGTGGTGCATCTCCGTAGGAAAATCCGGCCACCAGGCAGCGTATTCGTCGGCAGTCACCTGAATCCGATCAAGATATTCCGAAAGCAACGCAGGCCGTGAAATGTGAGATTTGGGACGATATCGGCCTTTAGACGTCTTTTGCAGGGCTATTGAAGCTGAGCGAGCCAAGTCTCTGCACGATGCTGCTGCCTACCGCGTCAACAGCGCCCTTCGGCGACCTTAAGCTCACATTGCCGCCTTGAGAGGCTAAAATTGTAAATAATTTGATGCTTGTACCGGTCCAAACACCATTCATCCCCTTGTTCGTGGCAACGTCCGAAGCATAGACGAAACCCCACAGCAGACTAAGATACCACCCGAGCGAGAGAGATGTCCATTGGAAGGCTTGAGCTACAATATCGAGGTCAGCTGAGTATACTGACGCAGAACCCAGCGGCTCAGAGCAGATCTTACAGGTCGGAGGCGCTACTTCTTCACCGGGCTTCCAACCGGCGTGTTCGGCGGTGGTGGTGGGCACGGCCGCGGCGCCGGAGTCTGCTCGCGCGGCATGGTCGAGCAGGCTGAGGATGGTGTGGAGAGGGAGGAAAGGGAGCCAAGTTTCGATCTGCCAGCGTATTCGGCGTCAGTATACTGAACTCGTGCACAGGCAACGGGGATGAACCACGTCCGGCGAGGGCTCGCCAGGACGCGTGTTTGTAGCACTTACCCACTCGGTTGTTGGTCTGAATTGTTGATTTGAGCTCGCTGTGATGGTATTGGTCGTGCTGCTCGGTGTTGTGATGAGCGCTGGTAGACTGGCGGTGGATGTATTCCGTGAAGTCGAGCGCGAGAAGGAGCCCTGACCGACCGGTTGCTTCCCGCGCGCTTTCTCGCTCATGCTCCGCGACTGCATCGGGACCGCGTCGTCCACCAAACTCGCCGAAGCGCTCAACGGCGCTGAGAATGTCGCACTACTCGTCATCTCATCGCCCGGCTCATCCTCGTCGTCGTCGCCGATAGCGAAGGCGCCATGCTCGGGCACATTGCCGAGTTGTGGTGAGCGAGCTGATACTGGGCTGCGTAGGCTGTCGATCGACCCGTTGCGAGGACTGCGAACACCAGAAGCGGCAACATCACCCACGCCACGGTCTTTGCGCTCTTGCGCCTGTCGGTCCAGCTCGGCGGTAGCGCCTTCGACCGTGAAGTCCCGCAGCGCCTTGAAGCGCTTCCGACTCCGCACCACTACCTCGACAAAACGGCGGTTCGCTGTACTCCGTTAGCAAATGACAAAGCATTCACGAGGACAACAACGAGGCACACGGAGGCGAGCGTGCTGGGGGCAACAACAGGAGGGAGATACAAAGGACTGGACCGGTGAATCCATCTCAGCAGCATCAGGCACCAAACTGAGCCCCGAGGAAAGGTCGCCATGCTCAAAAGATCAACCACTCATGCTGGGAGACGTACCATCGAATTGATGCTCGAGGATGGCGTTCATCGCCTGGAGCAGAAGCTGCAGCATATGGTGATTCGAGTCCTTCTCAAGCAGGAACTTGGGCGAGGATATCTGGGCGAACAGATCGAGCAGCTTCGAAGAAGTCGCGCGCTGGAGATCGCGTACGTACGGCGCGATGTTGTTGACGACGGCCAATAGCGCTGGGTATATCGACTCCAGGCGGCCGCTGGTTGTGGTCATCAAGGTATGTATCGACTGGAAACCGTCAGCTCGCTTTTCCCAATCTGCTACGGTACGCCCACCAGGCCATGGCGCACGCCCGGCCTCAGACACAAGGCCAAACGTATGGGGATGACCTACCGTGATCAAGAAATCCGCATAACTCCCATGAAAGTTGACAATTCTCAGCTCCCTCGGCAAGCTCTCCTGCCCAACAAACACCTTATTCAGCCTCTCGCCAAACGTCGGCTCGACACTCATGGTCTGCAGGATCAGCACGCACATGCGCACCATGCCCTGCTTGGCCGGCTCGTCCTTAGCGCTCATGGCGTAGTACAAGACCAAGACGACGAAGTCGTGCGCGCGGTCGGTTTCGATGATGAAGGAGCGGAAGCGCTTGTTAACTTGCAGCAGCTCCCAGAAAAGGATCAGCATTTCGGGGGCCCAGGGGACGTTGCGTTGGGAGCCCGGGAGGTACGAGGACATGCCCGAGACCTGAGGTTTTGACTGTCAGTATACCTCTGGGTACCTCTGGATAATTCTGAAGGGTCCGGGATATGTACATACCGGTTGTGTGAGCACGGTCGTAAGGCCTTGCTGTATGAACTGGAAGTCCTCGACACGGTGCAGTCGACTCATCGACTTCCGATACTGGTTCGCCTCGCCCGTTGGATCTGGATACAGGGCCAGGACCAGCAACAGCTGCAGCGATAGGTTGACGAGCTTCGTCTTCGGATCGCCTTCGATGGTGAAGTCTATGGGGACCCGCCAAGTCGCTGGATTGTACTTCAATACCTGTTGAGATGTCAGCCATCTCCGTGATGTCAATTCCAGCTCTGGCAGCTGGGAACGCCCTCGGGGACCATATGATGTATACTACACGCCTGCGAGACAGGCCCACCCCACCCCCAATATATACATACCGTGTTCATGAGCGAGCATATCATACTCAACGCCACCTGCCGATCCGGCTTCGTCGTCAGATACGTCAACGGCCGCGTGTCCGTTTCCGCCACGACATGTGGCGGTATATACAGCTGCCGGCTGCACAAGCTCAGCAAGAGCCTGATGACTTCGACGGCATGCTTCTCATTCTCCTTCGTCATGCCCACGCTCTGCCGGCACCCGATGCCGCTGTTCCAGATGTGGTACTGCACTTTGAGATCCGGCAGGCCGTCGGCGTCCTGTTTCTTCGGCAGCGTGAAGTTGGGGAAGAACATGTACCGCACCAGCAGGTCGATCAGCTGCTCGCCGAGCGGTGCGCCGATGGCGCGCTCGCCGATGTCCTCTTCCTCCTCGCCATTTCCTTGCTCGCTGTCGCGGTACTTCTTGGCCGGGTTCAGGCCGTCGAAGTAGCCACCCGGCCTGTTGTGTCTCTTATCCCATACCTGCGCCGGCCTCCTCTCCCGCCAGAAGAAGTTGCGCTCCCACTCCTCGAGATGGTCTGCCTCGTAGATGTACGGCAGCAAGCGTGTGAGGATGCGAATGCAGTTCAACACCTCATGCGCAATGGGCTGGTGCGGATCGGAGTAGCAGCAGCGGGTCTGCAGGGCGTGCAGCCGGGCTATGCAGGTGTATATGAGCGTCTCGAGGTTCTTCTTGGGCGGGAGCTGCGTGCCGGGCGGCGGTCTCTCGGCGGTGTTGAGGGTGAGGTTGCGGACGTCGGTGGGACTCCAGAGGGCGAAGACGTCATCGGCGGTCTCGGGGAGTTCGTAGAACTGGGCCCACCATTGGCTGTCGGCGGGTATGTTGTCCTCTCTAGCCAGCCGGAAGACGTCCTCTTTGAAGGTCAGCTTGCTCTCCGACGCGCCCATGCTCGCATTGCTGATCTTGGACTAGATTAGCAGATGCGTGCAGCTTGCTCGGTCGTGTGGGCCGGCAGGAAGCTGCTAGGTAGGACAGCGGCATATGCTGGCAGACGTAAGCCCTGCGGGAAGGCGTAGGTGGTGCTCAGGCAAGGACGTTTGCCAGACCTGAAGTTTGCTCCTGACTCCAGCGAATCCCGCATGCAGGCACAACTGACTGCACCGATGCTATATCGCTCGCATCGCAATGCAGAGACCCGTGGACAGTTCAACAGAGTCGCCGTTCGATGTTCGGACGTGAAACTCACGTCGACGCGCACAGCCAAGCGGCTATTGACGCAATACCGCCGTCCTCGGATCTTGCCAGACTGCCGGGCAGAAGCAGGGTCATCCAACGGTTCGAGCTGTGGCATTGTTGTCATGCACATCCTTCCCATGGCCTTCGTATGTCAAAGAGGTGCCCTGGCTTGCCAGAGGGTCGGCGAAGAGCAGATGGAGTGGGAAAGTGGTGACGAGATGATATGACGGGCACAGTCGACTTGCCCACGCAACGACTAGCTCGCCAAACCGTGCCCACGGCGTCTCTTACTCCAACCACGTCTTTCGCTTCGTATACCTATCACAACATCGACATCGACACGCTGGTGACGTGCATCTCGATGCAGAGATGGCATCGAGCAGAAGGTCGAAGACCGGGTCAGGTGGTGGCAAGAGGAGTGTCGACCGTCTGGACCGTATGCAAGAGTCGGCGGAGGTAAGAGGTGGCAATGTGGCCGGCAGATCCATGTCGCATAGGAATCTGCGAGGAAGAGGGGCAATGGGGTGACAAGAAGGGCACATATTGCTTGCGTACGAGCGGCGAGCATCGTGCTTACATGCAAGAGTGATGGAGACGATGAGCGATAGCATGGAGAAGATGTTCAGAGAGCATGGGAGGCTGGCACTGGTGTTACTACAGGAAGTGGGACTGATATGGCTGTATTGGTCGTCATTGTCATCTACATATTCCCCAAGCCCAAGGCGATGCGGTAAAGACTCCATTCTGCTCCCCGATTTGTCCTGTGGCAGCATGCAGGGAATGTGCTCACTCCTTAGTCTTCCATTAACGCTCGCGGCACTACGTAGATGTTTTAGATCTGGTCTTGCTCTGCCTTCTGCTCATTACTCCCCCACGAGCCGCCCTGGGTCCCGGTGAGGATGAGGATGATAGGATCGAGCCCGCAAGACGCATTGCGGGCTTGAAAATGATGCACATGCCTGCAATAGCTTGGGTCAGGAAAAGCTGCTGGTAGCTAGTACAGCCGCATGTAATAACGTTTCCTTGCGCCGTCCCTTTCTCGACCTCGTCGTCCCCGGCAAATGCTCGGCTTCCTTCCCGCTTTGGACCCCCGTCCTCACTTTCTGAAGTTCAACATCCTCTCTCTCGGAACCATCGCACGTTCTTAGAAGCTCTCGCACGCCAACATGGCGCAACAAACAGTCAGAGAAACCTGCAGAGCGTTCGCCACCGCCGGTAAAGCTGCCGAAATCGTCGCGCAAGACGCGATCCGTGCCATCAACTCCTGCACTCGGCAGCACATCGAGGTTTGTATCCTTCCACTTGTTCCGAGCCCGCGACACTCCTGTGCATAACTTACTTTGACCGTCCCAGCGATGCACGACTTCGGCAATCAGACTGATGCGCTCAGCGGGCAGCGATGGGGCGACAGCCTTCTGCAAATTCCTGGTCGCACTTGGTAAAGACCTGCAGTCGAGCACCAAGCGGCTCCACATCTTGCACATCACGAGCGACATCTGCCTGGCTATACAGCAGCACCGGGATCCATTCGCGATCAGCGGGATACTGAAACGTCATGTTCCGCTGCTCCTGACACTCGCCACTTACGTGGACCCGGTCAAGGACACAAAGACATACACTGGCGTGATGGAGCTCATCGGTGTGTGGCACGACAACCAGGTCTTCCAGCCGGACGAACTCCTGAAACTGTATGAGAGAGTGCTGGAAGCTGACGCTATGTCATACTGCAAGACATGGGAGGACGTAAAGGCGCATGTTGCCACCGAGGAGCTCAAGGTGGCTGCAGAGCTGGCACGCGAGCTGGAGGACGCGAAGTGGACGTTGCCAAAGCGTCATGGTGTGCCGAACGATCCGACTGCGCCATGGTACGAGTTGCCGGCCGCTAATGGCCTGTACATGAAGCGGACGAGAGGGTACCCGCTCAGATCGTACGCATTGCCACAAGGCGGCTACGAGCTAGGCAGTGGAGGTGAGCATTACCACGCCATCCTGAAGCAGCAAGCACAACTGACAGTGATGTAGTGGACCGGTCACAGCTGAAGACCGACGTGGAGAAGCTGCACAGCGAAATGCTGCACGCCTTCGACAAGTACACCAACGCCGACGACGTCCAAGACATCGACGCCGTGGGCAATATCATCTACAAAGATCCAGAGCGTCCAACCCGCAACTACTGGGGCTGGTCTCTGGACGCCATTGAGAAGCGCAAAGAGCTCTCCAAGCACTTTCAAGATCGAGCGGTCGGTTACGCAGACGTGCCGATCCCACGGCGATCAGGTGCGGTTGACGCTGATGTAGAGCGCGCTCGTCGAATGGCCGCCGATCGTGCTTCTGGGGGGATGCCGCGGGGCGGCGGCCGTGGTGGGAACCCGCGTGGTGGCTGGGGAGGCCGCGGTGGGTACGGTGGCCCAGGGTTTCGCGGTGGACGAGGCTCTTATTGAGTGGCGTGGTGGGCGTTCCAGCTGCTCGGTATGCCGGCTCTGCAGTGAGACGAACAGAAACATGAAGCTCTTGATCATGTACAAGTTGCATTGCCGGTCGTGAGATACCTATGGTTTCCTAGAGTATATGTGGTGTGATACAGTTTCCCGCCAGACAACGTCGATGCGTAGCGATACATGCCGGTGCAACACCTTTGAGAGGCTCCGAGTAAGCCACAGTATACCCAAGGCACCAGAGTGGTCCTGCCGACCCGCCGACGCTTGGCAGGCAGCCGTCTGCTTCTACTGCTTCACTGCAGGCGGGCTACTACCACCACCCGGCGAACGCCCTGTACATCGTTACTACGAAGTCCTCTCTACCGCTGGCCGCCCGCAGGCGCTTTTCCGCATCACGAGGCACACGGTTGTCCTCTATAACCTCGTGCAAAACCAGTTTGCGCAGCGTGACTCGATGCTCCCGCACGAAGTCCACCACCCACCGGAAGGGGAGGCTATGACCCGCGAGCGTCAGCTCCCGAATGTGCTGCAGATGCTCTGGTTTCCGGGCCACTTTGCTCCGGATGATGGCGGCTAGGGTGAGTGGATCGCAGCGCTTGTGCGGTTCGTTTTTGGAGATTGGGACCACGAGGTTGAGTTTCTGAAGGTGCGCCGCCTCCGTGAGGAGGTTGAGCACGCCAACGAGCTCGTTGTCGATCCTGTCGAGGACTTCGAGCCCGCCTTCGACATGGCTCGGCGGAAGCGTCAGTTTCAGCGACGTTAGATGCCTGAATGAGCCTTTCGTCTTGCCTTGGGAAAGGGCCGACAGAGGTACGGGCACGTCGCGGTTCTTGTAGGTGCCAAATGTACAGTTTCCGAGAGTGAGGTTCGTGATGGGATACTCCGCCTCCATCATGGCAACCCAAAGGTTCTCGAACGGTTTTTTGACCGTTGAAGGAAAGGCGAAGCAACTTCGATATCCTATTTCCCGTCTCAGACGCTGAACGCCATGAGTCCCGGTGGGACCGTCAAGGTTGTGCGCTCCTATAGCAATTGCAGGCGTATTACGGACGACGACGAAGGAGCTGAGGACCGCGCTCAGTAACGAGTATTGCGAATCCTTGCGAAACCGACGCTCGTCTTGTGCCAATTGCTCATACTGCTGTCTGCATTCCCGGTTTCGAGCCCGTGACGAGCGATTCTCTCCGCCTTGCTCTTTCACGCTCACCCTCCGAGCGTGGTCATTCTTCGAATCCAGCAGTCTCGCGACATTGAATCGAACGCGCTTCATGGTCTTCGCATACAATGGGTGCTGTGCTATTTGGACCAGTACGAGCATGCTGGTACGATCGTTCACGAAGAACGCGCGGTCCACGAAGCATTTTTTCGCGAAGACCGTGGAGACCTTGGCTTCCAGTTCCCGGCACGCGAGCCTCGTCGACATGAGATCGCTGGTAGAGAGATCTTGAGCTATCCATTCGACGAGCTCTACAGGAAGCTCGAGCAGACGCGCGTTGTCCGGCCGAGCCATGCTGATACGGAGATGTCTGCCTTCTAGCCTAGGAGCGGAAGTCGTATACTGTGATCTGTACATCCTAGCTATCTACGACTTGTACACCACGAGACAAGCGGGTATACTCTCGCTACAAGGAAGACAAGCTTGCCAACGGCTTTAGGTATTTATATCGTCCCGATCCAACCACTAACACATGCCGACTGAATCGTCCAAGCCTGCCGTCTTGGGTTCAACGGTATTTGCGGCGAGCGCAGAGAAGCCGACCTCTGCATGATGGGGGCGGCTGGACGACCTGGAGGCACCCATGGCCGGAAGACGTCATCCTTTAGGGTACATCCATTGGTTTCACGTTCGAAGCCAACAGCCCACCATCGGTATCTGACTATCTGTTGAAGCCGGCATGCTTGCCTTGCCGTCGCGAACGCGGCGGAGTCCCAAGCCCTACTGAGGACTTTTGTGCTCTTGTTCAGGCCTGGGCACGCCTTGGATCTGGGTCCATGACCACGGTATTAGGTATCGAGCTTGTGTTGAAGCTGGGACGGGCACCACAGATGTACCGCAATCAGCCAGCAAATGTTTACCTGTCGAGATACTGCATGTCTAGGTTAAGTTCCTCGAGGTGGTCGGAAGTATAACAATGCTGCTGCGTAAAGACAATGTCGTCCTTGTCAAAAGCCTGCAGTATCTGCTCTCGCATTCCCGGCCATGTTGTATGTTCGTTAGGGATATTCCCGATCTGCCGCAACTTGAGCTTCTGCAAAGGTTTTCTGTGTGCCCGAACAAAGTCGAACAACATGTCAGGGAGAATATAGAACCCTTCAAGCTCCAGCTTCTGAAGATGTTGCATTGTTTGTGGGATACCTGCAAGTTGGAGAGTAGCCAGGTTGCAGAAAACCATCCCACTTCTGTAGATGTGGCCATCGTCGGGGTCTCTCTCCATGTGTAAAGCGAGCGTTTCGAAGTGCTCTGCTTGGTAGATGAAGGGTGTGAAGCACACGTGATAGAATTCTATTTGCTTGCACATTCCTCTTCGTTTTTGAGTGCAGAGACACTGCTGTGGGCAAGCACCATGTTCAGATGCTTGAGATGCTTGAACGGCCGTTTGGTTAGCGACAACTTCACGAAGGTCGGGAAGCGTACACCGGAGAAATGGTGGCCGAGGTCATGGTGCGTGACTGGAAACTGTGTCGTGAAGATCGCGGAGTGAATAGCGTTGAACGGCAAAAGTCGCAATCCCCAATGACAGCATTTCCTGTAGCCCAGCCTTCTACAGAGCTGCTTGTAGCCCCGTGGCGAGACGTCCGACTCCAGCTTCCCGATATTGGAACCATTGGCCCCAATTTCAGGCGTGTTGCCAGCACACATGGAAATTTTTAAGATTGGTGCCAGCCAACATGGATCCGTATCTTCACGAAGACTGCGCTCTGCTTCCGCAAGCCCGCCGTACTCTCGCCGTTTCTGCCTGAAGTGAGCTCGCTCTTCTCGTGACTTCGACGCCAGGCGCTCCGGACAGTACTCGCACAGCTAATTGTAGTTCACAACGGTGTGTGCCAAGTACGCCAAACAAAAGCGTATGCGTTTCACAGACTGGCTGAACACTGGATGTCCCAGGATCTCGTACAAGCACTCCAGACTGCTGCGGTCCGCAAGCAGAAATGCCCGATCGGGAAAGTAGACTCTCCGAAGTGCGACGACGTCTTGGCCTCTACTTCCTTACACGTCAACCGAAGATGGCGCATGTCCTCCGTGTCCATATGTTCAGCGATCCATTCTATGAGCTCCACCGGCAGACGTGCGAGCGGTCCAACACATCTGTTGTCAGGCGGCACTGTCAATATTGGGTGCGCCATGGTCGTATCGGCGGTCGTATAGGCTCTCGAGGAGTGATGTACAGAGTGTGAGGATTTCAGCATCAGTCACGCCATACGCGTCGTTGTTTGCGCGAGCTAATGATGGAAAGGGTTTAGCTTAGTCGCGAAAACTCGTGATGACCCGTTGAGGCTTGACGACTTCCGCATCACAACTTCGTCTCTTCTGCGAATACCATACCCACGACGCCCTCTCTGAAGACCTACTCGAGCCAGGTCTGCAGCCCCCATGTGCTGTTCTGCCGCAACGCTCCGAATCGAGTAAATACTGCGCTTGGGTATCTTCAGCGGCAGTTGAGTTTCGCCTGGGATGATAGTGTGGCTTTGGTTGCAGAACTGACAGAGTCTGGCCGTATTAGACACTGCCTATCAGGCGGTTGGAGGCGCGGCATGCTTAGCAGACATCTCGCGGAGAAAGCAGCTCAGCGACAGTACCAGGTGAATCGACTAGATCTGGTGCTGCAGGATCCTGACGAAGGGGCACGGCGGTGGTCGAACCCCAGGACTATAGGCTCGAAGGAAAGCATTTCACGGGAATCTCGAACGCTTGAAACCCGACGTTGGCTCTCAGCTCGTGACCAAGGTCGACCAATGATTTCGCTGCTGTTTCTTACGGCGAGTGTGCATGAGACCATCGCTACGTTCCCACGTAACTCCTTCTTCGTTGCCACTCAGGACAGTCATTGGAGCTTTTAGCCTAGCACCCTCGAGTCCTTCTGAGTGACAAGGGGTTGTACTCCGCAAACGCCGGAGCACTTGTGAGTTCAAACCTCGCAATCATGTGAATGATCGCTTCAGCTGTGAGTCATGCTCGCCCGAATACCTTCTCGCATCTGACTTTGACTGCTTGACACCCCGCACTGCAGCATACCTATTTCACAAGCTCTTCCTCTCCGGTGAACAGGATACTACTAACCCCAAAAGCGGCGACCAACCATTCTTCAGGTGACGAACGTGGAGGCGTCTGCACCAGCACGATGGAGCCCAATTCGCTACTCACCACGTTACCGCCCGAGCTGCTCAGCATCATCACCGAGTACGCCGAGATCCATGACGTTCTCTTGCTTCGCCTTACATGCCGCGAAGTCTGTGCAGCGGCGAATCACATATTCATCGATACCTACTTCAAAGTCAGGGTACATCTGTACAGCCCGGAGGCTTTGCAGGTGCTCGTTGACATCACCTCACACCCTCATCTGATCAAGAAGCTAGAGAGAATCAAGATTGAGATGCTGTTGCCCAAGGCGGTCTGTGAGGCGGCCGAATTGACCGAACACGATGCAAGCATCACTTCAAGGTGGCTTACCGAGATGCACTCATTGGTGGAGAGCGACGCCGCTGTGAACCTGCTCTCTAAGACGCTGCAAAACCTTGCAGCTGCGAAGAAGATTCCGATGATCAGCTTGAGTGGGTGTGGAGATGGCTTGACTTAATTGAGCACGTTGGAAGGAAGTCTCAGTGTTTATGGAGCTCGACGCATGGTCGACAAGCTCGGTATGCTCAAGCCTGTACAGGTACACGGACTGGAGACATATCCTCAGGTGTCCAATTGGCCCGACAACGGCGCAGAGGCGCTTCTTTGTGCACTTGCGCGTGCGGACTTCCCAGTTACGAAGTTGGAGCTGCTTGGCATAGACCTCTACGGGAGAGCTGGAGACACAGCAGTTGGGATTGGAGCGTGGGACAGCGGGGCGGCATCATGGCAGAGCTTGACCGCGCTCAGTCTCAACAATTGCGGTACTCCCTGTGGCTTCGACCTTGGCCGACGGCTAAGCGTAGCCACCAGCTTAGAGAAGCTCGAGCTCACCGGAGAGGTGTACGATACGGTCATCTTAATCGACTTCTTGACATCGAAACTTGGCACCACGAAGCTTCGCTCACTCAAGCTCACCGGTCTTTTCACGCGAGGGTCCGGACTCGTACGATTGCTCGCTCAAAACGCCGGGACGCTGCGAGAACTCACGCTACGCTACCTGTGCAAAGGGCCAGAGGACTGCTGGCGTCCGCTGCTTGGCTTTATTGAACGCGAGCTTAGTCTCGAGCATCTGAACATCTCATCACTCGAGACATTCGGAGTGCAAGGAATGCATCGGACTCACTACATCGATGAGTACGGTGCAACCAAGTTCGACTTCAAAGGGCAGAAGGCGGTTCGAGACGAGCTGCTGGCGCTCCGGACTAGAGGCAGGTACGAGGCTGTGGAAGACTATGTCTGGACGTGATGTCGCCTCCACGGCTGGGACGACAGGCTGCAAATGATGGGCATGGTAGGGAAGGGCCGGAAGTGGAGACGGCTACTTTTCTAAAGCAACAATGGCCGACACGCTGTTGCTCTCGAACAGTCCGTGTGCCTATGCTTCGGGTCGGCATGAGTGGCGTGTGATGTTGGAGCCTGCCACTTGCTGCTGTTCAAAACTTCGCGATGCAGGCTCCAGTGGGTGTTCCTTACCTTCCTTACCTACCTAACAAAAAGTCTGCGGCGCTGCTTCCACAATTCGTGGGGAACAAGCTCCTGTTCATTTCACTATCCATGAGAAACGACTTCTAAGGTTGTCTTTGGTATAACTTTCCAGCTGCATTCTTACTGCTGTCATCACCTGCAATGCAAGACACACCGGCAAAATGGACCGTGCTACCGCTGATCATCAGTCGCCCTGTCTGCTCCTCCAGTATGTGCGTGACACTAAGTGAGCCTGCAGTGATCGCTCGGCTCATCAATCTCATCACAGTCGCCTCATGGCTCGCATTCGTCACAAGAGTTCTGCACATCCTACAACCATTGATCCAGCCATTTGCCGATGCGCTTGCGATCAAGTGGATACCTTCAACCTCGAGTCACCCGACACGCCATCACGCTTCGCTTTCTCCACAAAGCGGAGGCGGCAATGGTGGCTCGGTGCAGGACATCTCGGCCTGAAACTCCTCGATGATGTCGGGAACGCAGACACCGACCACAACGCTTCCCTCGGCCGATGGAGCCTGCGCCAGTGGTAGCTCGGTGCCGGATAAAGCGGCCGCACACTCTTCGATCATATCAGGAATGCAGACAGCCTCGACGACGACTTCCTTGACCGATGGAGTGCGCGCCAGTGGCTCAGCGTGGAATTCGGCGGCTGGTCGTTGGCGGATTTTGCGGGACACGTCCAGTCTCTCGGCAGGGTATGCCCATGGGAAGTCGACGTCAGATGTCTAAGACCGAATGGATTGCTGTTTAGCGGAGACACGACCGTATGGCGGACATGTCAGGTAGTGCCTACGCTTTGGGTCAGCATGACAGCTGTGCAGAAGTAGAGGAGTATATGTTGTAGCATCGGCTGCTTGCGGCGCTCAGCTTATGTAACTGGGCAACTGCTCCTGTCCATCTTCGTTTCAAAAGCTTCGGTAATTATCCCCTTGAGTCACAGTCGCCCAACACGCCATCACAACATGTGCGCTCCTTGCTGTTGGCCATTCGCCGACGTGTGGCTTGAGGAGGTCCCACCGCCACCACCAAGAAAGGCTCGGAAGAAGAGGCGAAGGGATGTGATTGCAGTGCCACGTGATGCAGTGGTGAGTCGCTCTTTCCTTGATTGAAAATTGCAAGTAGCCGGCGTTTGCCGAGCTTCGTTTGCCGCCTCTCGCCATCTTTCATCTTGCTCGACGTCACTTGGAAGCAGTCATCTGCACAAGCCAGCCTTGCATCTTGGAAAAGATCTTGCTCCTTCACCAGCACCGATACCATCACATTCATCATGACTGCGACCGAGGGCGAAGATGCCAGCGAGTACCAGCATTGGCCTGATGACGACGATCACTCGAGTCATCTCGCTGTCGCTGCGCGCGGCTACAGCAGCCAGAATGGACTCCAGTATCACACGTACCAGCCGTCGCAGCTGAAGCCGGTCTCACCTGTCACACCCAAAGCCCCACAGCCCGTCTTCTATCAATACCAGCAACAGCCGCAGATGATGGCTTACCCGGTGCAGTACCCCTACGCGCAGGTTCCCTATGCGTATCCAGCTCCGGCATACTACGGCTATCCGCATCCCGCCATGCCACATCCCGCCATGGCACAACCGCAACCACAACCGATGGCGGACGCCTACGTGTACCAGCCCGCTCCCGTCGAGAAGGAGAAGCCCGAGAAGCCGGCCAAAGCGAAGCCCAACACGTGGAAGGGTCGCACTAAGGCCGAAGTGGAGGAAGACAATATGAAGATTGCTTCAAAGGAAGGCGCGTACGACAAGCGCAAGGTCGTGCCGCAGGTTAAGGATGATCAGATGATGTGGGTTGTCGAGACTGACGGGTCGC
This sequence comes from Oleoguttula mirabilis, assembly GCA_035135055.1. Classification (NCBI taxonomy): domain Eukaryota; kingdom Fungi; phylum Ascomycota; class Dothideomycetes; order Mycosphaerellales; family Teratosphaeriaceae; genus Oleoguttula; species Oleoguttula mirabilis. Next base: position 113,006 of record JAVFHQ010000057.1, on the reverse strand, counting down.
ACACGCTCCGGTAAATTCCTCTCTCGCTCATAAGTCCGGGCGATATGGCACTGACTCTGCTTTAGCACGATTGTCAATATCAAAGATCTCAAGGGCGAGTGGAAGAAGGATCCGCGGTACGAGGATTCTTACTACTTCGTTCGCGAGGAGGAGGAGAAGAAGGATTGACTCGAATTGCTGAAGAGGTTTCGGATCGACCTCTAAGTGCAGCCGAGGAGGCAGCCAAGGGGTCAAAGGAGGGCGACGGCTTTGAGGGAGGTATCGCGGTGGCGTTCGGGCGGTGGGCGGGCTATGCGAGTGGCCACGCTGGCAGATATGCTCGATGGTACCTAGCTCGGGACAGCTGTTGCTTCGAAGCACACGCTGTCATGCTCCAGTCATCAACACGACTTCGTAGCATAGCCACAGCTGTCACAATGATCTGCTGAGCCTGACCTACCGCATGTCTCACTTCCCAAGAGTTCTTCGTGACGACAAGAGCGTAGCACTGCAGTCCCTTTATGTTATCGTCGAGCCTCCTACGGCAGACCAAATCTGACACCTTACCGGCTACGTCATAATAGCGAGCAGCACCTTCCCACCAAAGGCTCCAAGATCAAACTCAATGCCTTTCGACACGAGCCTACGAAACACCGTCATCTTCCTCGGAATCTTCATCCTCGCCTTCTTCCCCAGCGCCTTCCAACTCCTACTTAAGCCACTCTTGTTCCCACTCGAATTACTCACCGGACCATTCTCCGCGCCTAGACAAGTCCTACCCATCTGCGGCTGCTGTCCACCCGCCAGCTGCAACACGCCGCCAACGACACCGACAGTCGCACAAGCCGGCGCCATGAGCTGGTACCAGAAGCAATTCACTCTCCCCAGCAAAAGCCGCGGCAGCTACCTCATCACCGACCATGTCCTCAAAGAACTGCCGGAGATCAAGAACTACAAAGTCGGCCTCTTAAACCTCTTCATCCAACACACCTCGTGCGCGCTCAGCTTGAACGAGAATTACGATGAGGATGTGCGGGAGGATATGAGCGATGCGCTCGACCGACTAGCGCCGGAGGATAGGAAGGGGAATATGTACCGGCATTCGGCAGAGGGGCTGGACGACATGCCGGCGCACATCAAGAGCGCGCTTGTGGGGGCGAGTGTGACGGTGCCGATCAGCAATGGCAAGCTCAATACCGGGACGTGGCAGGGGATTTGGTATCTGGAATTCCGGGCGAGTAAGAATGCGAGGAAGGTGGTGGCTACGATTCAGGGAGAGAAGGTTTGACTTGAGCGGGGCAGGCTGTGATGATGAGAGAGGATGTGAGCATAGCGATGGCATTGGGCTACTTCGAGGGTAGCGGGTGTTGCTTGCGTGCTGTTCTCAAGAGACGCTTCGGCGCGGCAGTCATGAAAGCAGGCTAAGGACGGTCTCATACACACAAGTCCGCAGAACAAACGGGTGTGGTCATGTGGCAGATGTGATATGTACAATGATTTGATGATGTGGCGGCTCTACCTCTGCTCAAGTGGCAGACCGGTGTTTGACTGGTAAGGCTCCGTTGAGCCAGTCTTGCCCGTGACGTGCGATTCAGGCAGCGTTGCTGGGTCGCCTGTCGGCCCAAGCGGGTATGATGTGCTGGGTTGGCTCTCCAAATACTTGCGGTTGCCCTCGTGTGCCTATCCCATGTCAGCCTTCAACCATCTTGTGCTGTAGCGTGAGCTGTACGCACAAATGGCAGACCGCAGTAGTTGCACATGCAAATCTGCGGCTTGTCGACGTTAATGAAGATACGTGGGTGGCCCAGTGGTCCTCCGCCGCCGTCGCAGGAGACGCTGCGCGCCTTGGTCCAGCGGACGGGTTGCTTGTGGATAAGGTCGATGGCTGCGTACGGGCGTGGCTAGAAACAGCTCCATCAGCTCCCACCCATCTTGTCTTGATCTCGATTTCCACGTGATATGCCATACCTGATCCTCCATAATCGTCTGCTCAAACCTCGGCCCCATCATAGCCTCCGCGCGCGGCTTCTGACTCCTGCTCCACACCATCTCGCGGTTCGGCGCCTGCATCACTCGCCTCTTCTCGCCATCCTCCGGTGACTCCTGCAGCACTTTGTCCATTGAGCCCTCGGAGGAGGTTTTCATAGCGTTGGTGGTGGTCGGGTGGACAGGCGAGTGGCCCTGCTTGGGGTTTGGGTCATTGGCGGGGGAGACGTTCTGCGCGCCGTGACTGGATTGCGCATAGGTTCGGACGACATTTGTGCGTCGCGGCAGAGCAGGCAAAAACCTGCGGGAGGTTCGTTGAAGCATTGTGGTGTGCTATGGTCGTCGTCCCCAAGACCGGAAAGCCAATGCTGTGAAGTGAAGCTCGGGCAGCGGCGGCTGGTCCACGTGACCCTGCTGAGTCAGTTGCTTTCTACATATTGGAGGCTGAAAGCGACGTCGTCCTTACTCTCCCTTGCCGAACCGTATGTTCACCAAGTCGGTTCCATCTTTGATCACGAGCTCGCGTGAGCGTGGGCTATACTATGCCCCTTTGGCCCCAACCGGGCTAAGCTCATGTAAGAATGTTCGAAACCCATGAACGCTCATATGCTTCCTTTCTGCATTTGGCTTCGACAAGAGCGTGCGTGTGGAGAGGGATTTGGGTGGAAATCAGACCCTCAAAATGCATACGCAGAACGCAGGAGAGCCGCATGCTCCGCGTGCGTGTCTCAATCCGTGGGAGCCACCCATGCCGAACGCAGCTACACAACTGCTAGCGGCGAAGTCTTGTTATCCGACACTGCAGATAAACGCTACCGAAAGCGAAGCGCCGGCCACCCATATTGAACAGGAACACGAGCGAGATATACCTTCTCCAAGTGAAGAACATATCTCGGACAGTGCTTCAGTTCTTGGTTGTCTCGCACTCCGTGCTCCATGCGCTAAATGCCAAAAGCAGGAGGCCTACGAACACAATACCCTCCCGCCTACGCCCGCCGAGACACCACGAGGGGTACTGCATCCTGGTCTTAGACAGGCAAGGAGCCGATCCACGCTCGAGGCCGACGTAGAAGAGTACTGTTAGCATGACGAGAAGGAGCTACCCGGTATGCAACGTTTGAACCGTGTGAGACCCTGAAAGCACCGTCCGAAGAGTTCGAGTCACCACCGCATGGCTCTTTCCATGAGCATCCGTGCTGGCTGTGCGAACAGGCGCTCCCGGCGCTGTAATGCTTGATATGCGTGTGGGCCCAAGGAGACGGCACGAAAATCACAGGTGGCCTCCGAACTGATAACCATACAGATGTCGCGCTCACGGCTGGTGATAACGTAACCTCGTAGCAAGAGGGAGTGGGAATGTCTGAGTGGCATTCACGTTTAGCATCTAGCTCCGTAGTAGAGCACCACGCCGTCTAGCAGTACACTGGAGAGTCAAGCTCACAACTTCGACTCCAGCTCCTCAAACTCGCTGAGATCCTTGACGGGCTTCGCGCCAGCACTGAGCGGCATGCTGGCCTTGAAAGCCGGGACGTCCTCAATCAGCACCGTCTTGCTGGCCTTCTCCGTCGCAGCATCGCCGTTAACAGCAACCTCGCCGTCGACCTCCGGAGCCGTAGGCTTAGTGCTAATACCCAGGCTCGGCAGCACCTGCGCGAGGACAGCTTGCCCTTGCTGCATCACTTGCTCGATCTGGTCTGCTGCGACGCCCGCAGTTTCCTTGAGATAGCCACCCACGGCACCGAGCATGCCTGCGGTATCGCCGCCAGCTACGTCGACCTTGTCGAGCTTCTTGACCAGGGTAGCGTTATCCACTTCGACACCAAGCTGGCCTAGGACCTGCGCAAGCACACCGGCAAGCCTCTCCTTCTGCTCCGCCGGATCAGTCTTCGCGGCGATGTCTTCAGCCGAAGCTTGTGCGATGAGATGAACGGAGGCCTTGGCCCGCGTGGGTGAGCTGGGTAGGAAGTACGAACGGAAGAACTCGAGCATGTCTTCCTTCGTGAGCGGCTCGATGTTCTCGACATCGCGATGGACTGTAGCTAGATGTCAGCATTTGCAACAAGCGAGGGATATGCGCATGTGACTTACCCAGCTCGAAATCATACACTTCGCTGGTAATGTGATGCCAAAACCTGGCCGTCTCCGCACCGAGGCTCTTCAGCTTTTCCAGCCTCTTGTTGATCAACCCAATCTTGTGCGCCTCAAACTCCTCGGTGGGCATGTCCTTCAAAGCACTCTCGTAGCCGGTCAGGAACGCATCAATGCGCTTCTCCAGGTACCCGCAATCTTTCTCGCTCTGGATGAGTACGCGGTAAGCGGCGACGGTGCTGTAGATAAGTGCACCACTGGAAACCACGTAGCCCAATTGCTCCTTTGTCCTCAACTGATCGAAGCATGGCTCACTTGTCAAATCTGCAAGGAGCAGCAGCTTTGCGCGCTGTACACGGTCAACATTACAGCCGATAAAGATGATGTACTCGATGCAGTGGTTGATGTTGTCCGGGTTCGCCAGCGTGCGCTGATAGAGGTAGTCGCTACCCGGCGGGAGCATGATGGATCTTCGTGTCGACCACTGGCTTGCTGGCAGGCGCTTGGGCTTGAGCGTGGACTGCACGAGGTCTGTGATGTGCAGAGCATCTTCTTTGTAGAGATTGCCTATCACGAACACCTCAATGTGTATCTGCTTCAGCAACTGCGGGAAGAAGGCACGCACGTCGTCCGCAGTGATTGCCGGCAGCTCGTCGAGCAATTGGTGATGCGCCCACGCACGCTGGCTAGTGAGGTGTTGGCTGTAGGTATTAATCTGCCGGAAAGGCTCTTGGTACTCGAAGTTCTTGAAGCCACGCGTCACGCGTTCCTTGATGATTTCGAAGCGCTCTTGCGTGATCTTCAGGTCGCGCATAGACACCAGCACTTTCTCAAGTAGCACGGCCATCTTGTCGTTATAACCACTCACGGAAACATCCATGCCTCGCGCATGGCTTTGGATGCTGTAGCCCAGGCCCGCGATGTCCGCATCGTAGGAGTACTCCGCAAGTGAGTCTTCGACGAGCTCCCGGTACAGCTGTGCCATGACGGCCATGAGTGGCGTCATATTGACGAGTGGCGACCGGAGGCAGATGTCAACGTTGGCTTTTGGCACCCAGAACTGATCATCCTTCTTGAACCATGTCCGCACGTTATCTTCGTTGCGGATCAACTTGGGTGCCATCAGCGGCTGGTCGACTTCTTTCTTCTCAACATCAAGCCGTTGTGGCACGAATTCGTTCTTGGCTGGTAGACGCAACTCGGACGGGCGTTCGCTTGCAGACGCCTTGGCAGCCTTCTTCACATCACGCATGAAGCCTTGCGGTATCTTTTCGTACTTGTATTCAGTCCCATACCACTTCTCCTTGCTGTCAGTCTCTACCGGAAGCTCCTTGCTGATGAGTACGATCCGGAAGTTGTCTGGGTCCAGGTGAGCGAGCCCACGCTTGATAGCCTTTGCGTCAAACTTGCGAATGAGGCACTGCCCACTAAGCAGCTTGTCTCTCGGTAGCGGCTTCTGCATGACGCCGCTGTACATGCTGGTAGTCCGCGATGCTGGGATCTTTGACCTGAACTTGAAGTCGACCTCGGTCAACTTCATCAGCTCATCGACGATCCACTCGTGTGGTGGCTCTTCTTTGAGCATAGCGATGTACTGGAAGACGATCTGAACGATTTCCTGGTAGTGCTTCAAACCGTCCTCGGTCAGCCGGATCTGCAGCATGAAAAGCGCTGATCCGGGACAGACTGGATGCGCACCAGAGGCTAGTCCGTTCGCCCATCCCTTGGCTTTGAGGTATGCCAGGATACTCCCCGGACCTTCATGACCAATCAGGTGGCTGATGTATCGCGATGGTTGAGACTCATAAAGATCCTCCTCGTCAGGGTATGTGAAGTAAATGTCCAAATTCCTCTGGTCCATGACCGGCTTGGCGAAGATCTGCGTCCCGACATCTTCGGTGTCGTAGATCGGCAGAGTGTCCCACCTCAGCTTTGGTAGATCCTGATTCTTGACATCCGAGAAGAGCTCCACCACCCAGCCTTCCAGCTCGTCCAGGCTCTCCTTGCCTAGCACGACCAGCTTCATGCGATTGGCAGAGTAGTTCTTTTGGTAGAAGTTGATGAACTCATCTCGTATCATGACACCGCGCTGTATTGGATCATCATGCAGCACCTTGAAGTTGCCAGTGGAGAAGCCATGGAAAGGGTGTTTCTTGCTCGACAAGCTCTTGTTCAACTGGTTGATCCGCCAAACGTCCGTCTGTAAGTTCTTCTTGTTCTCCGAGTCTACGGCCTTCAGCTCGCGATCGAGGGTATCCTCGAGGAAGAGTGGGTGGATGAAGAACTGCGCGAATCGATCAAGCCCGCCGTACAATGGTACTTCTCCCTTCGGTATCGATGCCAGGCTCTCTTTGCTCGTGTTCGCGGAGGACCCTGGGCTGTTCGATTTGGCGGAGGCAGAGAGCTCAAAGTAGTAGTTGGTAGACGTAGCGGCGGTGAAGGCATTGGAGTAGCCGCCGAACTTGGTCAGGTATTGATTGTAGTCGTTCTCTCCCGGATACTACGTGAGCAGGTGTCAGTCCCTTCCTATTTGCCCACAACCCTCGAATGGCTTCTCCTACCTTCTCCGTGCCCATGAAGAGCAGATGCTCAACCGCATGTGCTATGCCCGGCATGTCCTCCGGATCGCTGAAGCTGCCCACGTTGACGTCCATGGCGGCGGACGCCTTGTCCGTCTCCGGGTCATGTATGAGGAGTGCCTCGAGCTGGTTGGGGAGCTTGACGACACGGTATAGCCGATTGTCGATCGCTGGCTTCTCAAGATGGTCTGCCAGGCGTTCGACGCCGCTTCGGCTGTGAACCGGTTCAGCCATTGTTGCGTATAGCCGTGCCAATCTTGCTCTTGTGACAGTGCTGTGCGATGGACGAATGAATGTAGGATCGACGGTGGGGTGCGTGGAGAAGGATGTTTTGGTGTAGTAAGGTAATGCGGGCTGTGGTGATGGCTGGGAAGAAGGCAGTAGCGGCTGACGCCTGCTTGTGGCGACGGCGGGAGGAGATGGTGGCACCGAGGAGACACTGGAAAGCTGTCTTACTCTCGTGACCAGGCGACTGCACCGAGGAGACCTAAGACCTTCTGAGCGAGCGAATGCATAGCGCAGGCCGGGCATAAGTAGGTGGATGTAGGAGTGAGGTCGGCAGTGCCCGCGCCAAGGGAATGCGGCGGTGAACAATAGCTAGTCCATTGACGGCAAACAATCGCCAACACCTTGATGGATCCCGAGGTGGATGTGAATGTGACACGAGGCAAGGCGGCAAGGGACAGTGCAATGCGCTCGTGATTTCTACCGTGGGAACATGCATGAGGCAGGTGAATGGCGAGCTGCAGATGCAGGGTGCCACGGGCCGGGCGCTTGTGCTCGTGCTGGTAACGAGCTCCTGTAGGAGGTGCACCGTGGCAGCAGTCAAACTCCGACAGAGATAACCGGCGATACTAGCATCAGTTCTAGGCCCTGGCTCGGTGGTACGGGGTCACGCGATGATACACACTATGGAGACTCGGCGTAGGGTGGAATCAACGCCCTCCGCCTAGGTACCCACAACCGCTCGCTGGGGAGTGAGGCACGGAGCACACTACAGATTGCTGGAGCACACGGGTCCGTATGCTTGATTGAGTTAACTGTGCTCTATGGGACTTTGAGCCTGTCGAGGCTTCCAAAGTTCCAGAGCCTAAGGACCGCCCGCTACTACTTTCTAGCGCCAGTGCATGAGTTCCGTGAGCATCAACTCCTGAACCGGATTCCTGGTCTCCGGACTTCATGCGCTCCCGTCCTTCAGGAGGTATGTGCCCGTCCTGCAAAGCTCTTCCAGCCCGAGTTTGACGGCGGCTTCGCCTTCAAACCAGAATACGTCTTCTTCGTTATCGTCCTCAACCTCCTCCTCTTCTTCCTCCTCCTCCTCCTCCTCTTCCTCCTCCTCCTCCTCCTCCTCTTCCTCTTCCTCCTCCTCCCCCTCCGTCGGGTCGACAATCGGTACCAAAAAGGTGTAGCCAGTATCACCCTCTCCCCTTTCAAGGAACCCCACAGCCAAAGATTCGAGACTGAGCACATCGATGATGCATTCGAACACAGTGCTCCAGCGCTCTTCAACGGGAATGCTCAGGCTGCTCATCTTGAGTACCTTCAACGTGTTGCGATGCGCGCCCAGGACTTCGACAAGCTTGCTTTGGAGTAGCCGCATATTGGATATGCGCAGGGTTCTCAGCTTCGTAGAACTCAATGCATCTGCGAAGTCGCCGAACATTCTCGTGTCAAGCCAACCGAGCTCCTGCTGCGCGATCCTGGAGATGGAGACGTCTTGCAAGTTCACAGCAGCCTTTGTGAATGCTTGGAAGCTGTCGGCGATCCCTGGGTACCACCCCCATTTCTCTTTGACGAGACCGAGTCGGAGACTCGTTAGGCTTTGGCAGGCCACGAGCAGACCGCCGACTAGATCGTCGTGGATGCTGAAAGTTGACAGGTTGATCCCGTGAACATTGTTGTCGCCGCATAGATCTAGTTCTCGGCACTGCAAATTGGATCCCGCAAGCGCCGAAACTACGGCTTTCCCAGCATTATCACAGTCTCCAGGAATCAGGTCTGAAAGCTCAACTTCGAGGTGTCTCTGCAGCCGACGCAGGCCATATATGCCAACAACGTCAGGAAAATCGTCAAAGTCATTAGTGGCAGCAACCTTCAGGCAGCGCCCTCCGGCCGCAACGTTTGAGAACGCTTTGGACAGAAGCTGCTTACCGACACCGTCGGCGGAGATCTCTGCTTCAACACTCTCCCATGCGTCCCATACTTCCTTTTGGGGTCCGTACCGCGGGAAGCCGTAGTCATCGAAGCCGAAGTCGCCGACGTCGGAGTTGGAGTTGTCGGAGTTGGAGGCGTCGGAGTCGGAGTCGTCGGAGCCGCCGACATCGTCGTCTTCGACGTCGTAAGCGTCTGGCGGGCGCTTGCCGCGTATGTCAAAAATGCCACTGGGCCTCGCGACAACCAGCTGTATCTCAGTAATGACAGCGGAGATTCTCGGGATCGAGGTGATGTCGACAAGCGCCTGGAGACCTTCATTGGTGTATACATGGTCAACCCGAGTGAAGCATCGGACCAAGAACGTGTGGTCCACTCCGCTAGCAACCTCACGGCACACGCGTCGCATGCGCTGCAGATCCGGCGTGTCGAGATGCTCAGCTACTGCTGAGAGGAGTTCGTTCGGCAGCGAGACCAGCGTCGGCTGGCTGTCATCACTTGCCATGATGGCGGTATGTTGTTGTGGTGGTATGCGAGTCCGATGATAGGTACAACCATCCGCGAGCTGGTTCAAAACCACAGTCACCATACAGTTGGAAGTAAAACCACGCTTAGCGCCAGGCATTGTCACGTGCAAGTACAAAAGCTGCTACGGACGCGCGGACGTCCACTCATGTGCGAGCTTCACAGGGTGACTTTGCTCTCTGGGACTATCCGCAGAAGGCTCTCACCATTCGCTCTCTGTGAAGACCTCTGCTCCCACGCTCTCGCGAGCTCCACGGCTTCTCTCCTCGGTACCCAATCAGCTGCATGCAGGTCCAGCATGTCAGCAGCGTCGAGCTGTCTTGTCACCGCCGCCGCAAACAACTCCTTTGGAAGTCGTATCACGGTGCAAATCTCATCGCAAGCACCTCGATCAAGGGTCGGAAGCAATGCAGGGCCCATGCAGCGAGGAGGACCAACACGACGAGCTGGAGGTGGTCGATGAGTATGTCGGCAAGTATGTGAAGAACGTCCAGAATCTTGTGACACAGGTCGAGCAACACATGACAAATGTCGATGAGTGTGAAGCAAAGGCCGACAAGTACGTGAGACAGGTCGATGCGCATGTCTCCGCGCGGAAGCAACTCCAGTACGACTGCAAAGTCCTCCCAGTCAGCATGATTCGGGATGCGTTCGACGTTGCACTTAGCGCTATCGTGGTGCACGACAACATGGGGGAGGACTTGTACGTTGGCGAGGGCGACTTACTCCAGATGACAGGTTCCATCTTGCCGGTATACCTTCAAACGCGAATTATGGTGACAACAACGACGCTGCAGCGAGCAACTTGTGCCCAGCCAGTGCGTAAAAGTACGGGAAGTCAAATGCAGTTTGTTCATACTTGAGTGGTTCGGCTCCACAATTGTGGGAATAGCGCCACAACAGCTTTGTGTTGGCTCTTGCCACCCCCTTGACTAGTCTGCAAACGCCATTGCACAAGGACACTCACAGCGGCGAGTGCTTCTTTCCTACCGCACACAAAGTGCCCATGCCCGACAGACCGAGCCAGGTTTGCAGGGCAATTCTACGCTATGAGCCTGGTGTAACGCTGAGACTCAACAAATGTACGTGGCGCTCTGCGTCCATGTCGTCAACCCTCTGCCCACGTCTTCTGGTGCGGCGACAACGAAGTCTCCCTCTCCACCTTCGTCTACCAAAGCCGAGCCATCCGTTCGATGCAATCTGCGGATCGAGACCTCGTCTAGCGACAAATTGCCGACCACCCAATCGAGCACGTCTTTCCAGCACTGCGTCGCGGTCACGGCGGTGAACGACAGCTCCAGTCTCTTCAGGCTTCCACGGCGGCGTCCTAGGAATGCCACGAAGCTCGAGGCATTGGCGTAGATGTTTTCCAACGAGATGTGCGCAAGTCGGGTCGAGGTTATGGCGTCGCCGACACGATTGAGAATATCCTTGGTGACGGATTCCGGCGGTTGTTCGTAGCCATCCCACTCTAGTCTCAGGCTCTGCAATTGGCTAGCCGCACCCATGACCATGCAAAAGGCAGAGTAGTCCACGTGTGACCACTTAACGATTCCATTGCCCAATTCCAGATTGAGAGTGTGCAGACTTTGCAAGCAGGTGATGAGGCGAGGCATCAGCTGCTCACTGACGACAAAGGCGCTGGCATTTATTGATGATGGACGAACGAGGTCCTGGTTTCCAAGCCCTAATGTCTCAACGCAGAATTGGGCACTCGCCATGGCGCCGAGCGCTGTCCGGATGGCCGCGCTCGCATCGCCAGTGCTTAGATCTACTGACATGATGTTGGGACCGAGGGTTCTCAGCAGCCCCTTGGTTCCGAACGCCAATTTTGTCTTCGTGCCGTGCCGATAACTGCTGCAATCCGTGAACACTAGCTTGGGATGAATACCGTTCTTAACAAATGCCTGGAAGCTGTTGCGGAGAAGTGTTTGATTTTGGCCATTCTCTGAAAGTGCTTGCATCTCGCGACTCCAGGCCGCCCAGGCAGCACCCGCTTCTGCTTCCCGCTGCTCAAGATCTTTCTCGCTCTGTCCTGCGTCCCACGAGAAGGTCCTAGGCATGCAGCAGAATTCTTTGGGTCCATAGAGCAACTCGTCCAGTGTGCGGACGGCAAAGATGACCTCTGTGATCTTACGGCCAAGCGAAGGACGCGTGGCTATGTCGGCAAGAGCTTGCAGTCCATAAGAGGTATAGGTATGCACTCTGGTCGTGAAGAATGTTTGGCGGAAAGCATCATGCGTTGCCGACTCGAGCTTACGGCAACATTGTCGCAGGTTGACTAGGTCTTTCTCGTCGAGCAGTCCAGCTATCTCCACCAGTGTCTCCGCTGGCAATGCGAGCAGCATCCGCTCTGATGGCGCGGCAGCCATGTTGCCGCTTGGAGAGCGGTCAGAGATGTCGATGGATGAGGTGATGGAAGGTGGGTTACGAACAGAAGCGTTGCGAAACGCGGTGGGTCCGCGCTAGCTCGGCGCTACCGCGAAAGCTCGCTTGCAAACGGCAGGCGCGAATGTTGAGAACATGGGAACAAGTACACGGCCAAATCACCAACACACCCTGGGTAGATCCAATATCTAATTGAGCTATCGCAGAAACGCACTGTAGAAGGGATGATGCTTCCCGCTGACTTTAGGATCGCGCTTCAAACTGTACTGTCCGGTGGTGCGATGGCTGACAGCGACCATTCGTCACCGTCCACATCTGAGCAGATGTACGCCGGGCGACGCGCTGCCGTACGCAAGCCCTCCTTGACGGCTACCTGGCCCGAAAAGGTCACACTTGTATCTTCGCCGTTCTCTCCGAAGGCGTACACCCGAGAGCCTGCGGGCGCTGCCGTCTCGAGACAGCAGAGGTCTACCATCGACAGCTCCAAATGCTCTGCCATCCATCCCAGCAGTGAGCTCCAGCACTCGTTCCACGAGGTTCCTGTCCACTTCATCGTCAGGCTGCGGAGACAGTGGCTTTGCGAGTCGAGAAACCGGCGGTAATCGGCCAGTGTCGCTTTGGTCCAGCTGACACTAATGCTACGCAAGGTGCAGTTCCGGATCGCCCATCCAATGCGTGGCAGGACCAAACGTTGATGTTCGAGTTCCGTGCAAGCATCTCCCCAGCAGATGTCGAGGCTTTCGAGACTCACCATGGCGGCGATCCACGCATCGAAGCCCCTCCACTCGGTCTCCTCCCGCCAGCGACCCGCTGTCTGTAGGTTGAGCTGCAGGTGTCTCATATGGAGACAGTGTGGCAGGTCACGGTCGCCAAGCTGAGCTGCTGTGAGTATACTTGCTGGGCCGAGGATACTTGTCACGACACCGTCGGTCAGGCTCAGTGTCTCCACTTTGGACCTTGTCGCCTGCATCGCTTCCACCACGGACTCGACTGCTTTTGAGAAATCAGCCGGCCGCAAGTCCTCAGGCTCCACCATGTTGCCGAGTCGTCGTCGAAAGCTTGCTGCGCCGTACGGCGGACAGTTGATGTCGTCGCGCATGTGTCCTGAAACACTGATTTTCAAGCTCGTGCCATAGGTGGCCAGGTTACCCAGCGCGAGTGTGAGTAAGTCTCTTGCCTCTGAGCCACTGCGCATCTCATGTGTCGCGGTGATCGATCGCTCCCAAGCTAGATTCTGCCTCTGCTCAAATTCGTGTTGGTACTTGTCCAGGTCGTCTTGTTGTCTGCCACGCAACATCACAGGAAAGTACCTCTCATCGGGGTCATATTGGGAGCACAGCGTCGCGACGACGATTCGGATGTGCTGGACATTGCGCGCGAGATGCGGAGTGTTCGTAATGTCGACGAGCGATTGCAGGCCGTCGTTGGTGAAGATATGGGATCGCTCCCGGAAGCATCGATTGAGGAAGACGGCTTGAGTGGCGGCGGCGACTTCATGGCAAGTGAGGCGAAGCGACGCCGATCGCCACGGTCGGCATGTTCAGCGATTGCAGCAATGAGCTCAATTGGTAGTGTAAGCAGTGTCGGAGGCGCCTCCATGATCGCAGCGGGTTGATGTTTTAGTGGTTGCTTCTCAAAGGGGTCAGTCGCCAGTGAAGAGTTCAACAACATACGAGGTTGGAGGTGGCAGCGAGGATGGTTTGCACTGCGTAAGCTTTGACCTGTCACATGCTGAAGGGTTCCTTGGCGTGTTTCGAGTACCAAACGGCCACCGCACTATGACTCCATGAGTGAATGCCGATCTAACCTCTGACTCACTCTGACTATCGCTAACACTACTCCAAAGGACAGCTTTCATCGGAGCCCCATTGCGGCTCACGCCCGGCAGGCAGCTCAGTTCCTGTTGCGTCATGCTGCCCAGTGTTCGTAGGTCGGATTCTCAACAAACGCACGCAGTCGCTCTTTGATTGCCGCAACACCCTCGACCTTCACCTTTATCATCTCGCCCGCGTCCATCAGAAACGTCTGGTCGGTTCCATCATCCCGGTCATGGTTGTCTCGGACTAGGTCCTCAACATCGATCGTCGTCAGATCCAGGTTGTCGAGTATCCATCGGAACACCGTGCTCCAGCATTCCGTGTGTGGTATCATGGCCTCTTCAAGCGTCAAGCTCTTGATAGTAGTGCTGAAGAGACCTAGGAAAGCGATGAAGTGCTGTGAGGACGCCATGATACCTCCAAGCATAAGGCGGCGCAGGTTCGTGTTTCCCTTCAGAATTCGACCGACATGGTCAAGGCTCATCGGTGTTGGAGATAACAAATTCCCCTTGCAATTGAGTGTGAACTCCTTGAGAGCCCTTGTTGATTCGAAGGCTTCGCTGAAAGTGCGAAGAGCGCCCTCGTCTCACGCGACTCGATTACTATTGAACCCAACCTCCAAGCTCGTCAGATTGAAAAAGGCTTGGTATTCAGACAGTCCAACGTTAATGGCCAGTGCACGATCACTGATGCCTCTGGCCCAGCCCTGGGTGCCCAGGTCCAACATTTGCACTGGGAACCTTGCAGTGGTGATAGCTGTAAGCATCGGCGCGACGAGCTCATCACAGTTCCCTTCCTCAACTCTGAAGCTGCTCTTATCGCATCCCAGCCTAGTAATCAGTCGCAGCTTGCCACGACATCTCCCCAGCATCCAATCGCCAGTCGAGACACGGATCTGCGGTACAGCGCCAGCCATGTTGAGGTTGTTGAAGCTTTGCACCAACAGCGCTGTGTCCAGACCATGTCGTTTGCGCTCCTGTACCTCCGTGCTCCAGTGGCTGCATGCAGGGCATTCCAACCTCTGACTGGGCGTAGAAGACTGGTAGCAGGTCGGCTCAATTGCGACAAACTCGATTGTTTTGATTTTGACAGCGAGGTGGCGGACGGACGTGATGTCGGCTAGCACTTGCAGGCCGTAGCAAGTGTAAACGAAGTAGCTATGAGCAAAGAATGATTCGGCGAAGCGGTCAAAAGCTGCGACGGCGACCTCCTTGCATACTAGCCGTAGCGCCAGCAGGTCGTGACGCTCAATTTGCTCCGCGACCGCAACCAGCATCTCCGGTGGTAACGTCGTCAGCGTGGGTGCCGCCATCTCGTGGTGCTCAGTCTTTCCGTGATGCGTGGCGAGTGTTATGGCAAATCAGAGGGTCAAGCATGCCGGCATGAGGTTGTTGTGAGGAGCGGTGGAGGTGAAGCCGCTCTCAGTTTGCATGCGCGTGGCTCAGGTCACAAGTCGCTGTCGGTTGCCTTAGAAAGGAAAGAGCGATCGGCTATCGTTTCAACAACGCCCGCTCGGCCGCGCTTCTTTCTGGGCAAATGTGTTGTCCCGCAGAGGAGCGAACAGAGCTCTGCATGGACAGTGGACCTGTGAAAAAGACGAGAGGGAATGTTGGGACGTCATGTGCTCTATAGAAAGGTACTCAACTGCTGTCATAAGCAATTAGCCTTGAGGCTCACTGCCAACCGTGAACAGTCTCCCGTGAAGTCCGATTGTGGTCTTAAAGGCCAAAGTCTGGCCCTGCCCTGCCACAGACTCGAAGCCCACTGACCCAATCTTTCGTCCGTCTCATCAGGCAAACCGGCGCAGAGCCTCAGTCGTAGATCTCATCGTCGTCGTCGATGTCCAGGACGGCGTCGCCCTGGTAGCCGAACTCACCGTTCATGAAGGGGCCATCTTCATCCTCTTCATCCTCCACGTCCTCATACTCTGGTGCCCGAGCCAACTCAGTCAAACCCTCTCTGACCGCCGCTGCGCCCTCGAAAACACAGTCTACTGGCTTGCCCTCGTTTAACAGCACCGCTCCACCGTCCTTCTGAAGGCCCTGCAGGCGCAGATGCTCCAATTCGACGTTCTCCACAAGCCACAGGAACATGGTGCTCCAACACTCGTCTTCATCAACCATGGCATCAATGAGCGTCAGGCTCTTGATGGTGTGCTTGAAGACCTCCAGAAAGTCGGTGTAACCGCGCAAAATTGTTGCGGGACATCGGAGGTCGACATTCTTCAGAGCGTTGGTAGCAAAGCCTCTTGCCAGCTGCTCCAAGGCTGGGTACCAATTGGCAGTTGCATAGCCTTCCGCCTGGGTGGATGTGACTGTGAGTTTCTCCAGCGCAGTTGCAGATCCGAACAGTCTAGCAATGTCCTCCGCAGTCTCGGTATTGACCGGCTCAAAGTCATCCGCGTCCACCCAAAGAGCAAGACTCCTGAGATGAGCGAATGGCGCCGCTGCACGAGCGACGGTATTGTGACCGAGATTGAACGACGTCTCATTGAGGCCGGCGTTCCGGGCGCCCTTGCAGAGGGCCAGCTGTTGCACCGGGTATGCCGTCGTGACGATGGAACTTAGCACGGCAGTGACAAGCTCTTCATGAGGACCCTCCTGGAAGTCATTCTCCTCGACAAGCGGTCCGAGCATCCGCTGCAGACTTCCGAAGCCAAAGCAGGAGGCGGTTTCATCGACGTCGAGGGTCAGGGTCACAGCAGGCGCCACACCCAACCTGCTGAGGTTGCTGAAAACATGCGTGAAGCAGTCCTTGCCCTTCTCGCGAACCCTCTCACTCTCTTCGTCCCATGCCTGACGTACGTCTGCGCCCTTCTGTTCGACTTTCGGGATCTCCTGCCCGCTTGGCACGGTCATCGGCGGCACTAAGTAACGGATTCGTGTGTGGTGTGGCTGGTACCTCTCCTTGTTCAGCCGCACGCAGACCAGCTCAACCTCTTGAAGCTTCTTCACAAGATGCGGCTGCGCACTAATGTCGACCAGAGTCTGCAGTCCATGGCAGGAGTAGATGTGAGAGCGCTTGGTGAAGAAGGCGGTGGTGAAGGCCTCGAAAGCCGCAGCCGACACCTCCTTGCACACTAGTCTGAGCGCGAGCAAGTCATGCGGGTCGTCGACTTGCTCCGCGATGGCGGTCAGCATCTCCGCCGGCAAGGCCATCAGCTTGGTGACTGGCGCCATCTTGGGGATCTTGATAGCTTGTGATGGTTTCGAGAAGGCTGCTAAGTTCGGCAGGCAGACAAGGCCCGGCGTTTGCAGGTGTCGATAAGCGGTTGTAGGTTGAAGGTGTCGAGACAGTGCGACCGAGCTTAGGATGCGATGCCGGCAGGCAGACGGAGCTCGGCTCCTGGAGTTATCGAGAGAGTGGCACTGGGCTGAAGGTGCAAAGGTGGTCAGGCAGGCAAACGAAGCTTGGTCTTTCTTTTGCGCTTTCGGTGTTTCGAGAGATAGTAGTGCGTAGAAGGCGCAAAAGTCGGCCGTCAGACGTAAGCCCTCTCTCTCTTAATGGTCTTGAGACCGTGTTGGTCTCGAAGCCGTGACGGTGAGTTGGAAGGTGCAAAGTCGGCAAGGCAAACGAAGCTCGCCTTTTAAGCCTCCGAGCTTCCTAAGCACAGACCAGCTTTTTCATTCACATGTCAACGACGGTGGCAAGACCGAAGAACTGGCGGCCAGAAGTCGCGGCCTCTGCCTATTCACCACTCGCCACCCAGCCTCTCAGCCACCAAGATGGTTCCACCCGTCGAGTACCAAGCCCACCTTCCAGCGTCATCTTGCGGTATCATCGAGTGGCAGTGGCCGCGCTTCCTCCAGCGCTTCAAAGAACCCTTCCCACGCTGACACAGAAGAGAGTCATCTGCTTCACCCAGTACGCCGAGGCGTGCCTCATGGCCATCACTCCCGTGACAACAGATAGCAGGCTTGAAAAGGCGGTACGGAGACCCCACTGGGCACCCTCTCTTCATCGAACGTCACACAACGCGGCACGAGTGAGTGGTATGTTAGCTCGGTACGAGTGTGTCCGCGCTTCCACCCGGAGCTTCCCCATGCCGGTGCAGAAGAGACGCGTTAGTCTCGCCATCACCCACCAAGGCGTGCCTCATGGGCGCCCAGGTCCCATCGCAGAGATGGCAGGCTCTCACCCCTTGGGCCCCTTCCTGGAATTTGAGGCCATAGTGGATACCAAAGGTCGTCAAGCAGCGGGACCGAGCCAAGCGAGGAGAGCAACTGACAGGCCGGGCGAGAAATATCCAAGTCAGATAGCTTTGGGCATGCCGAAAATCTGTCTCGGGAAACGTGAGGATGGCGTTGCACACACGGCACGGGAGGCAGTCGCTGCTGCCTAACCAACCGTCAGTACTCCCTCGCCGATACCCCAAAGGGAACTCGCCCAGCCACGTCGGAGCAGTCGCTCTCAGCTTTGGAAGGAGCCCGGCACGACAGCCTGTTTTGCGCACAGCCAGAAGCCCATTACCACTACCACCCCTCCGTCGTCTTCGTCTTCGTTACGAGCCGGTGCGCAGTTCGCCTTGTCTGCGGCCGTAGCCAGCTGCTACGACCACTGAATAAATGCGTTCGGGCTGGTTACCGATGGGGCTGCCTCGCCGAACAGCCAGACCCGCCACCAGGTGTGCTTGCTTCCTGGGGATCCAGCTTGGACTTGAACCAGCTGGGCAACCTACCCTCCGCTGCTCCCAACCCGCTACCCGCATGGGGATGAAAACGCGTTGGATGGCCATGGGAAGCCGCCTGCGAGGAGAGAGGGAGTACGTGGTACCAATGGGCTTGATGCCCGATATGATGGGCCCCGATCACAGAGTTCCGGGAGGGGAATGCTAAGTGAGTTCCTGCGCTTGCTGGAGAAGGGGGTACAGGAGACAGGTAAACGGAGCTTCTGCTCCAACGCAGCCTCCAGGTGGCCGCCGAAGATCGTGAACACGGTGGCTCTGCAGCTTCGGGCAGACCAGAGCAAGCACAACCGCAGTAAGTAAGCAACATACCCACCGCCTCAACGCCCTCGCTAATAATGACACCACACACCACCGTCCTCACGCCACCCCCACATCCCTTCCCATCCCATCATCATCTAAACAGCCTCCTTCCCCCCATCCTAGGCGCAGTATTCTCCCTCCCCTCCAAACTCAGACCCGTGAAACCCACCGGCCCGCCACTGCGCCGCTTCTTGTACCGTCTGAGCGCTTCGCGCAAGTGGTCGGGGAGGAGGGGGCCGCGATCGCATTCCTCCACGTCCGGTTGGAGACCGCCTGCGCCGCCGGGGTGAAGCTCGTCTGATTTGGCGGGCTCGCGGTCGTGATCGGGGTGTGCCGTGCCGTTGGTAAAAGGTTGGGTGTAGTTCGGAGACGTGGGCTCAGGCTTGACAGCACCAGCATTTGAACCCGCACGACCGTCCCGCACCCCATCTGCCGCGCCATCAGCATCTCCGCCTTCTTCCACCTCCCGCCTCGCCCTCTTCGCCCCCCTGACCCTCTCCAACGCCCCATTCCCCCCGCCCCTCTCCTCAACCGCCGTCCACTCCCCCTGCACCCCCCGCGCCTCCTCCACCACCATGCCCGCAAACATCTTCGCATACGCACTCACCACCAGCACCACATTCTGCGGCACGCTCTGGCCCAGCACCTGATTCACCAACCGCCGCACATCCGCCGTCTTGAGCTTGCTGCGCTGGAAACTCGCCAGCCGCGCCCGGTGCTCTTCCGGGACGGCGTCGTAGAAGACGCGCTTGCGCTCCCGCTCGTCGGCCAGTTGCTCGGCGCTCATCTGCCCGCCTTCGTAGAGGGGCACGCGGCCGGTAATGCCGTTCGCCCCACCCGCTGCGTCATCCTCGTCGTCGTCGTCGTCGGCTTCGGCGTCCGCGTCGTCGGCTGTGAGGACTGAGTGCGCGCCTGCCGTGGCTCCACGCTTATTACTGGGACCCGAGCGGCCTTCCTCGCCGTTGGCCACGCTCATGCTGCCGGCGCGGAGACCGGGTGGGTTCTTCGCCGGGCGGCCGCGCGGACGCTTCTCGCCTCGCTTCCGCTTCTTGACCGCATTGCCATCGTCGCCTGCGCCTGTGGGCCCGCTGATGGCGCTGCGGATGTCATTGTCGTCGCTGAACTCGAGCGAGTCGGCTGCCGATGGGGAGTATTGGCGGAGGATGCCGTCTTCGGCGAGCGCGTGCTGGGCTTCGAGGCTGTCGGAGGGCGGGAAGGAAGTTTGGCGGAGGGGGTGGGCCGAGGAGGGGTTGCTGGCGTTGGAGGGTTTGCGGCTTGGGAGGGCGGTGGGGAGGGCTAGGGTTGGGCGCTGTTTGGGGAGCGCGAGGGAGTGTGGGCCGGGGGGGGAGGTGCGGCCTCCGTAGCTGGGTGGTGAGGCCATGGGGGCGGTGATGGTGATTACTGTCGAGGGCTCATGAAGCTCGCTGTTTGGGTGAGGCTTGATGATGACCGCAAGCTGCAGGGTGACATGTGAGAGCGGGCCCGAGCTTCATGCACAAGTGTTAGTCAGCGTCGGTATCGATGACTTGGCGATTTGGGAATGAAGATAGAAGGTTTGATGGCTTCACCCTCCGTCATGGCCGCGCGTAATAAGCTGTATCAACTGCCCCCCGAGCTACGCCAACAGCGCTCCCTACGTCCCCTAGAGCCTAGCTAAGAGCCAATCCACCATCATGGCCCCCCCACCCCCCCTCCAAGGCGAAGCCTTCCACGACCCCTCCAACACCGGCCCCCGCCCAACCCCCCAGATCCCCACCGGCGGCACCTTCTCCGTCTACGCCGCGACCCACATCCACGCGCCCCCCGCCGCCGTCTACGACGCCCTGCTCGACATCCAGAAATGGAAAGAGTGGAACACCTTCGTCTTCGACGTCACCATCACCGCGCACCCGCACGCGCACCACACCGGCCTGCGCATGATGGAGGGCACGAACATGCTCTTCCACGTCGCCATGACGCCCGACGACAGGGCGACGACGAGTAAAGAGGCCTGCTCGCACGTCGAGCCGCTCAAACCGAAGGCCGTGCATGGCCCCAAGGCTGTGACGCGGATACGGTGGAATCTGCATAACGCGGCGGTCATGGCGCCCGGGTTTGTGATCAAGGCAGAGCGGGTGAATGAGATTGAGGAGGCGGAGGGCGGGGGCACGCTGTATAGGACGTGGGAGACGTTTGGCGGGTTGGCGGCGAAGACGGTCAAGAAGAAGCATGAGCAGAATTTGAAGGATCGCTTTGCGGATTGGTGTGCGGATCTGAAGAAGTATGTAGAGGGGAAGCAGGCGGGTGGGCAGAGTGGTGTGGGTGGTGAGGCGAGTACAGCTGCTACGTCCTCCTAATCGCAAATGCCAAGCTTTCGTGCATGGATGGCAAGATGCCCTGGAAAGGGTCGCGCTCACAGTAGCTACCCCCGGGGCCAGCTCTCCTTTCATCGCGAAGCCTTGCTATATTCCTACTACCATGGGAATGACATTGCCACCCCACGGGACGCTCTGGACGCAGAATTGCCTAAACGGGACAAGCGGCACTTCCCGGTTCCCAGCGCCTTGGTTGAAGCCCGTCTGCCCATGCCTCGCCACTCCCGTCACTTCTCTACTGCAAGCATACGAGCACCACAGGCGAAGGCGTAGACCTGGCGGACCCGACTATGCGCATCGCGATGCGCATAGTCGCCGAACTCTCGCAGTGTAACGACCCGCCCACGGGCCAGAAAAGCTCCCAGCGCCGCGGTTGAAGCCCCAATTCGCTGTAGTATTAGAACTCTATTGCTGGAGCCGTGGCTCTACTGTCCTCATTCCTGTGATCGTAGAGCAACTGGCTGGGTATCATAATGCAGGTCCTCTCGCCCCCGTCTTCTTTTCCTCCCAGATCATAACGCTCAATTCTCTCGCATCCGATAACTGAGCGTTGTCGAGCTTCTGTATTGCCTACCAGCACCCCCCCAGACCTACTCTGTACCAACGGAGATACGGCCATACCAGCCACGACGTCGAGGCGGAAGGAGACGGCAGTAAGCAAGAGCAGCCCTCGACCAAACCCAACACCATCCCCGCGCCAAATCGCGCAGCTCAAGCCACCGTGTTCCCCTCCAGCCACCTCAAACCCATGGGCCGCTCGCAAGGTCAAGCAAACTCCGGCGGCAACGGCAGCCCGCAAGCCCAAGCCCACTCAGGAGCCCAAGCCCAAGCCGAAGCCGAAGAAAACTCTCCCCAGCCGAGGCCGCCGCGCTCGCCACCCTGGCTCTCGAACACTTAAAGGCTGATGACGCGATTAGAGGCTGATGAGGCGCAGCCGGATTGCACGCTATGCTGCGAGAAGTTTTGACACCGACACCGGGAACAATAACAACCAGCGGGGAGCCCGTGACCGCCGACGCCACCACCACCGAGGAGGAGCCGCCACTGCCACTGCCACTCCTCCTCCTCCTCCTCCGCACCCCGACCAGCTGCCCCAACGGCCTCTGCAAACCGCTTTTCTGCGCTCCCTGCCGGTCCCAGATCCTGCAGAATGATCCCCGCTGTCCTTTCTGCCGCTGCGATTTACCCCCGGTGCCGGGCTGAAGGAAGGCGCCCGTGTGGGCAGGGTTGAGACGTGTAAGGGAAGTGCGAAAGGGAGGATAGTACGTGGTGCATAGTGTGACGCGTGTGCGAGGATTTGCTGGCAAGTCAAAAGCATCGGGGCAAATAGGAGACTTTGAGAATGAAGGCATGGAGGGTAGCATGAGCAGCAGTGAAAGTCTGACGTTTTGTGGTCAACAGACTGGGCAGAAGCTACATAGACCACTGCATCACAGGCAGCCGTGCCTCAGCATCCCAGCGACCTCTTCCGCTCGCTCCCAAAGACACCGTTCCGTTTGCGAAAGCACACACTAGTCCTCCAGCAGCGCCTTCCAGAACAGCTCCTCCTTGGCCTTCGGCTTGCCCACCTCCGCCTTCTCGTGGCCCAGCCCCTCCTTGGAGTAGGCGGCCGCGTACGGGTTGAGGCGCAGCAGCACCTGCTTGTTCTTCAGCGGGTTCTTCTTCTGCACCACGCCGCGCTTGCTGACCGCGCCGCCGCGGACGGGGCGCAGCACGCTCTGCACCTCGGAGCTGTTGATGAGCTTGGCGATGTCGGGCTGCGCAACGACGTTGGAGGGCAGGAGGAAGTCGCGCTTCAGTTCTGAAGGCTCGGTCGTGCTGCCGTAGATGGAGTCGAGCGCGGCGAAGGCGGACGAGGTCCAGATGACGAAGCGGCCGAGGTGGCCGCCGGGCGCCAGCTGCAGGAGGTTGAGCGCGTAGACGGGGCACGTCTCCACACCGGGGATGTTGCGGAAGGCGCGGACCAGGTCCTTGCCATCCTTCTCCGGCTCGTAGACGACGAGCGGGCCGCGGCGCTGCCTGTGGCGGCGGTTGCGCAGCTTGCCCTTGCCGGCACGCAGCTTGCGGGAGTCCTTGACCTTCTCAACATCCTGGCTCGCACCGACGGCCTTGAGCAGGGCGACAGCGGCAGAGGTCTTCTTGATGGCGGCGTCGGAGAAGGCGGTCGAGGAGACGACGAGCGGGACCTCGGGGACGGTGGAGATGTGGTGGCCGCGGGCCAAGAGCAGGGCGGCGCTGGACGAGGCGGCGATGGCCGACGCGGTTGCGAAGCGCTTCTGCCCGAGGTTGATCTTCTGGTGCCACTTGCGCCAGACCTTGGTGGGTGCGAACATGCGGCCGGAGCGGCACTGGTTACCGAAGGCGGCCTGACCGGCGCGGTGAGTACCGCCACCGCTGACACGCGGGATACGGGCGACAGCGCGACCTGATGTGTCGTCAGTATTGCTGTTCATACCCCGTGCCATCTCGCTTCTCGTGTCCCAATGCCGCCATTTCCTCTTCCTCGGTGTAGATGTGGGCGGACATACCGGTACCCCAAGACTCGGCACTGGTCTGGTGGCCAGCCTTCTCGCTCACAGCGTACGGCTGCCTCTTGTTCTTGGCCATGCCGGTGTGCACAGTCCTGCCATTGCATTAGCAACTGCCCATCCGCGCTCATCTCTTTTCGCAAGTATCGTACTGGACGATGTCCGGGCGGATGGGCGCCTTGAAGACATTCGGGAGCGGGTGGGTGTCCTGGCTCGGCGAGCCATCGGCGCCGTGGATGGTGACGGTTGGGCGCGACATGTTGGCGGGTGTGCTGCTGGTTAGTTATCGCTGTCGTCGTGCGCAAATGGCGGCTTGTGGAAGTTCGAGGTTCAATTGTGTGCGCCAAGAGTTACTAGCGTGGATGCCTGAGGCTGGATATCCGGCGGCACATGCCAGCTTCTCGTCTTCTCTTCTATTTCGACATCCACACCCAACCGTCCCTTGTGGTCCATGATGAGCCGAGTGCTCCAAGAACATGATTTGATGGCTTCACTTGGGCCATACTACGAGGCTTGCTGAGAACAGGTCGATGTGGGTGAGAACCACCTCACAAGCCTGCCTTTCCCTCTTTCAAAGCCTTCAAGAGCCTAGCCTACCTCATGCAGACTTCTACCATAATGCTCCGGACATGTGCCCCTCTACCATCACGCATCACGCAAGGGACCGACAAATCGATCAGACCGGCTTTGCTGTCTTATGCTAGTGATGCTCGCTACGTTGAGACGGCGATCACCAACACGGTTTGGCGCCCACCCGGCGGCTAACGCACCTGCGCTGTGCCACACTCTGTGTAAGGTCAATATGTTTGTTCCATCCCCTCTCGCTCGTTGCAACGCAATCAGATCTTTCTTGTACCACTGTCCACTTTCGGTGCTGGCCACCACCCTTTCTGCTTCCAAACCTCTCTTTCGCCTATGTCGAGATCCGGCGAAGATAGTCCGGACTGGAGCCACGCTTGTATCACGGAGCAAAGAACAGACGAGCCCTTGTTGCGACACTACCAATGTCCCGAGGAGGCGACCACAACGAGAGGCCGCTCCCGAGTGTGCCAAAGGACGCGGTTGTTGAGATCCATACTCTCCCACTTGAAAAGAGTACGGGCAAATTATCGAGGCGGCGCACGGACTCTTGGAAGCCGATCTCACTCCGGATCTCATTCCTATTGGCGGTCATCGTAAGCAGTTTCGGCCTTCTTACCATTCTCCATGTGCTTTTGCTCGTCAGCCAACGCAACGATGGGCTCCTGTTCGCATCGAAGATATCGGATCTGGCGTGGCAGCAGTCCTTCCTGTACTTGTACTTGCCGACGATCGTCTCGGTAGTGTACGGCTTGGTATGGGGCTGGATCGATCTGGACGCGAAGCGATTCGAGCCCTTCCGGCAGATGTCGAAGCCAGACGGCGCGGCAGCAGGAGACTCACTACTGCTCCACTATCCCTTCGACTTCCTGGCGACTGTGCCGTTGAAATCCTTGCGGCGCAAGCACTGGACTGTGTGCATAGCTTCTACTGCGCTAGTACTGGTATCTTGGGGTGTCACTCCGCTGCAAGCAGCCATTTTCGCTACATATACAGTCGAGAAAACGTACAGCATACCCGTGGGGGTGTCGACTAGGTTTCTAACGGCTCACGAGCAACAGGCTCAAGTTACTGCGAACTACACTTACTCGGTCTTCGGCATCGCTTGGCTTGACGAACGTATGCCTGCGTATATGTCACGGCAAGCGGCTCTGGTTCCATTCCAGCCGTTACGCCTCGCGGAATCCCAAAGTGAGGAGACCTGGACGGCCCCGAGCACGCTTTACAGTGTGGATGTTGCCTGTGAGGCAGCTGTGCTGAGGACTGTGAAGCTTAAGCTCTACACCGGCGAAACTTCTAACCAGCTAGACTACACGAGCTCGCAGGGTTGCAAAATACCATATCCTTATGGGCCGACCGGCAACGACACAGTGGGCGGCACTGGTCTCGATGAAATCAAAGGGTACACTGCACTGTACGCAGGCTACGGGAACCATGACGGCCTTGCCGACTTCTATCTCTCTGCGTACTGCCCGGCCAATGCGTCGAACGTCTTCCTTGCCGCCTTCGCGCAGAACAAGGAACATGCGAATGCTACGGTGAAGGCAGCAACGACGTTGTTCTGCGAGCCAACATACTATCAGCGAAATGTTACGGCTACTGTTCGGCGTTCTGATCTTGGCATCCTGAACTACACTGCCACTGGTAATAAACGACCTCTCCCAAGCAATATGTTCGACTCTAGACGCCTCGAGTGGCAGATGAATTCAGCAACCCAACAGCAGGATGTACGAGGCGACATTCCCGCGTCGACGTGGCCCGACCAGACGGAGCGCTTGTCGAAGCTGCCCGTCAGTCTTCAATACAACGCTGCGACGGTACCGATGATGGCCGGTATGGCCATTGGTGCGTATCAGCGACCGCTTGCTGACTACCTTGATCCGGAAACACTCAGGCAGTCTTATGAAGCGGCCTATCGTGTGTTGTTCGCCAGGGCCATGGTCGACGTACTGCTGCCAGACTTTGGAGAGGCGAGTTCCGTGAGCGGCGAGCGGTCGTACACTACGCAAGCGGTGTACATGGTTCCCGGTTTTACTTACGCGGTGGAAGGACTACTTGCAGCCGTCGGTCTACTGGCGACAGCGTTGCTGGTACTGAGCATTCGTACGCAGGTCAATCTCGATAGCGATCCTGGGTCGATCTTGGCACTCATGGCATTGGTAGCCGGAGATGCTAGCCTTCTGCATCACTTCGCTCAGCATGGTCAATCTGATGAGAGTGAGATGCGAGAGGCGCTGGAAGGGAGCAGATACAGCCTACAGCGAATGGCTTCGGGCCGCTGCGAGATCCTTCAGGTCGCTGGCACTGACGCTGCAGAGAGCGACGCCGTGGCCTCGGATCGTTCGACCGCGTCATCGAAGCAGTCGACCAACACCGCTCGCCCGTGGGAGCTCTCACTACTCTCTGGTCTGTCTTTTGCGGCACTGCAGGTGACACTGATCGCCCTCCTTGCGTATCTTTACGTCTCCAGCGGGGCACGCGGCGTTGCTTTGCCATCACAGAACCGTTTCGTTCGCCAGACGCTGGAGAATTACATCCCGACGATCATAGCCACACTGATAGAGCCGGTTTGGGTGATGCTGAACCGATTGTTGTGTGTAATGCAGCCGTTCGAGGAGCTGCAAGAAAACAAGGCTTCCGTCAGTCGTTCGCTTGGTCTGAATTACGGCTCCCTTCCGCCGCAGTTGATGGTCTTCAAGGCTGCCATGAGGAAGCATTTTACACTGAGTGCAGTTTGCTTGATGGCCTTGCTGGCCAATGTCTTGGCGGTTGCCTTCGGAGCTATGTTCAACGAGCATAGTAGGCTAATATCGGTCACCGCGAACTTCACACAGACATACCAACCCAAGTTCCGGGAGATAGATGGGTATCTTGGGCCGTGGAACGCGACCGCGAATGTTGGCGACGGCCTTGATCACTTTTACATCGCCATGTCGAATCTGACATCAGCGACGCCTATGCCGGCTTGGACAAGCAACGACGGCTTCTACCTGCCTCTCACAACGGTTGCTTCAAGTAACGCTGATGCTTTGCTCGAAGCCTCCACCACGGAGTTTGGTGCTAACCTTACCTGCCGTCCTTTACTCCAGAACTCGACCAACTCTTGGAAGCTTGCAATCGGGCCTGACGCATGGTCTGACGACGCAGTTGCAAACCTGAGCGTGGTTCTCAACGACCCTACGCTAGGGTCCCTGAATTGCTCAGCTCTAGACATGACTATCGCGAGTCAATTGGAGTCGGGTCAGTGTCCGCAAGGCAGACTGGCAACTGAGATCGTGACGGCGATGGGGACAACGTCATCTGCCAACGAGGCTTGCCGACAGCTCGTCGTGGCTGCTTGGATCCGGAGCCCGTCTCGAGGCCATTGCATGTTTGACAACGGCCCGCTCAACTTGACGGATGAGGATGCAACGGTCATAGCATGTCTGCCGAGAGTGTACGCTTCCACCGTCAATGTCACCGTAGACCAGGCTTCAACGGTACAAAGCGTGGGAAACAGCAGCGTCTCCACTGTCGATGTTGGGTCATACTTTACCGGCGATGCGGGACAGCTGGTTTTGCAAGCCAACAACTTCTTTATCGGGAGAAGGACTACGAGCGGCGTGGGTGGAGGCGGCATCTGGCACAATGACTCTTTTCCATCGGACTGGAACAACTACATCATGGAGCACATCGCGGGTCAGAACACCTTTTTGGACCCGTCGCTATTGATACCGGCGCCGGAAGAAGTCATTCCGCTCTTCGAAAGCATGTACAACAAGCTCTTTGCGATCTGGCTCGGCATCAACTACCAGAAGTTCTTGCTTTCGGCTGATACGCCGCCTTCTGCAATCACCGGGACCGTGTCCCAAGAGCAGACACGTGTCATTGTGTCTAGAGCTATGTTTGTCATAGCGGAAGTGGTACTCGGCTTGTATGCTCTCGTGACTGTGGGCCTCTACGCTCGCAGGCCCGGCCGTTCTTTGGCACGGGTACCGAAGACACTGGCTGTCGTGATTGCTATGTTTGCGGCAAAGTCTAAGGTTGCAACAAAGGTATCGCACCGGGACTTGCCAGAGTCGAGCGATTGATCCCTCGGAAGAGAGTGCCATGTGGCCAACAGGAAATGAGGGCTTTGATCTCACTCAGATCGGTACATTGAGGTGCGGTGATGAGAGAGAGGCCCGCTGCTCTCTTTGCAAGGCCAGACACCCGTTGCTAGATAATCGTGCCTAGTATGGCTGTTTCTGCCGTTGACACCGCTCGTCGCAGTGGCTTACCGGGAAGAGCTGCGATGGACAAGTGAGCTTCGGCAAGACTTTGGCACAAAAGTACAGGACACCGAGAGGCTATATTTGTCTGCACGTACCGATACTGCATGGGCGTGTTGGAATGATGGGATCTTAATTGGAACATCCGAAGGGGAAGAGACAGAGGCCAGGATCCGAAACCTGTTTCACCATCGCGGCCCGAAGCTGTTTCAGAACCACATCGACCCGTGCTTTTTGGCGCCGCACTCTTTGCATCTAGGGACACACACCGGCACGATCATTGGACGTCTGATGTGTGCGACATGCTTGATATTCTCCTTCCAAGTCTCTTCTCCTACGTGACGATGGCCATCGATAGGGTAGCTGACAACCCGCATGCCGTTTTGAGAGACATCGGAATCTTTTGACGCAAGCGCCTTCTTGAGCGGCGAAGGCAAGATGCCCTCTGGCGTGGTTCTTGCAGCAGCACCCCGACACTCCATCCGATCCACAGATCATCTGTCACACGTCCGGCGGTGAAGTTGGGTGAACCGTGAAGCATGCTGGACGACGCTACTGCGGAAGAGATGCGATGCTGCGACGGCGTTCTATAATAAATTCTATTGTCTATAAACCGGGTCATCATGTACTATGTATCTAGGCTACGAACTTGACTCTGTAGATACCTTTTTGACAAAAGCTAGATATCCTCATTGCGCCCAAATCTCGTTCCCTCGAGGGCATGCTTTGGTATCGTTTCCTTGCACTTGTGTATCACTACTACTCCGCAGCACTGCCTGGAGCATTGCGCTGCCATTCATTTGTATCTCTGCGAACTCTATTGAGCCGCACTCTTCTACTGAACACATCAGCCGCTGAGCGCTCGTTGTCATCCAACAGAAAGACTGCACCACGTTTGCCACAGAAGCAGTGAGTCTGTTCTTTGTTGCTTCGTGAATAGGTAAGCTTTGTACGTGTTATTGTTCTGAACGGCGTACAATATGTTCAGCCGACACAATCGAACAATAAGATTGTCTCAACTCTGGGACTGCCTTTAAAACGACCGCCGAGAATTGTCGAGAGCACACTTTTCTTCTCTACTACACACCACCAGCTCCTTCAAGACTTCCATTGCTAATCTCAAGCAAAGGTACTTCAAGGCTCTCGTTCCGAATCAAAGCATCGATTAGCCGGCCTATCGATCCCAGCAACCTACAAACGCTCACGATTCGCTCTTCTTCGCTTACCACCACCACGCAAACACCTGCTACGATGTTCGCCAAGTCATTCTCCGCGATCGCCCTCTGCGGCATGCTCGCCTCCAGCGTCGGCGCCCACATGGTCATCACGTCGCCGGTGCCCTACGGCATTGACTCCCTCACCAACAGCCCGCTGATCAACGACGGCTCCGACTTCCCGTGCAAGCAGCGCACAGGCGTCTACGACATCTCGACGATGAACCACATGCCGGTCGGCGTGCCGCAGACGCTCTCGTTCAAAGGCGGCGCGACGCACGGCGGTGGCTCCTGCCAGGTTTCCGTCACGCTCGACAAGGAGCCGACGAAGGATAGCCAGTGGAAGACCATCCACTCGATCATCGGCGGCTGCCCCAGCAACGTCACCGGCAACCTCTCTGAAGACGCTGACGGCACGAATGCCTCCGTCTTCGAGTTCTCCGTCCCTAAGGGTATGCCGAATGGGCAGTACTCGCTCGCATGGTCCTGGTTCAACAAGATCGGCAACCGAGAGATGTATATGAACTGCGCTCCCATCACCGTCACGGGCGGCGCCTCCGACAACAAAGTCTTCGACACGCTGCCGGATATGTTCGTCATCAACATCCCGAACGAGGAATGCGCGACCGTTGAAGGCGAGGACTTCCAGTTCCCGTCGCCAGGCTTGTACGCTGAGACGCCGTTCAAGACGGCGCTCGGCAGCAAGACGAGCGGCACGGGCTGTGCTTCCGTCACGAACAAGGGTGCCGGAACCGGGACTGCGGCTGCTGCGACAAGTATTGCGGCAGGCTCCCAGCTTTCGAGCTACGCTTCTACGGCTGCTGCTTCGGTGCAGACGCAGGCCAGCACTTCGGCGATGGCAATGGCTTCTTCTCAAGCGACTGCGAGCGGGAGTGCTCTGGTTACTATTACCACCATGGCGACCGTCACCGGTGCCGCCTCCTCAGCCGCTACATCCAGCTACGCTGCAGCACCAACTTCAGCGGCCGCAACCGCTTCCTCCCCATCCTCTAACGCAAGCTCAGGATCGGACTCCAGCTCCAGCTCATCTTCGGGTACCAACAACGCCTCATCCGGCAGCTGCGCCAACGGCTCAGTCTCCTGCTCAACCCCAGGCGCAGTCCTCTGCATCGGCAGCAGCCAATTCGGCCTCTGCGACATCGACAACTGCGCGGTCCCACAGGCTCTTGCCGACGGTACGAGCTGCTCGGGTGGAACGATCAGCAAGCGGAACGGGCATATGAGGAGGCATCTTGCCGGCAGAAGGAGCTTCTAGATTGTTTTGACGGCGATCTCTGCGGGCATGTATGATGAGATAAGAATTGACTGGACTGTAGTGCATTTGCGAGCGTTTGGTGACGCTGATCTGGGCAGTCCTTTAATGGCTGCATAAGGCGCATTGCATATTGGGCAAAGCGCAGGCATATTGAACATGGCGCATCGGGCAGGAGTTCGGCGCATCGCATTGAATAGAACCAAGAGTGGAACATCAGGAACGAACAAACCTTCTCCCCACACCTCGTCGTGACGTTCGAGTCTCCGTGATAGTGATGTACAGTCGCCACCGCACAATAGCGAACAGAATCGGCCGCCATTCCGCGTCGTTCATCGTTCGCCACCCCGATGCCCTTTGTTTGGGGGTGATAACGCCGCGCCGCGGTATTGCGGTACATGCTCGATACGCCGCCACAACGGCCAGTTGTGCTGCCAGCGAAAGCACGTGGGTACTCACTTTCTTCGAAAGAAGAGGTCGCGGAGCGTTGAACCTCTGCCTGACTGGCTTCGCCGCCGGCCTTTTGTAGGAAACCCTCTCCCGTAATATGTCATTCATGATCTCACGCCGCCGCCTCCTCCGCGTGCACCCCAAACATCCTCAGACACTCCTCCCTTTTGAACATCCGCGCCGTATCCACCGCATTCGGCTGGCCCGCCCACACATCCGCTCCGCCCTCCACCAACGCCTTGACGACATCATCGTTCAGCTTGAACACCGCGCCCGCAATCGGACTTTGGCCTCGCTCGTTCAGGCAGTTCACATCCGCGCCCTTCTCAAGCAGCATCTGCACGGTTGCGAGGTTGCCGTGGTAGCAAGCGAGCATGAGGAGCGTGTCGCCTTTGCCATTTGTCAGGTTGACGGGGATGCCGGCGGTGATGTATTGCTGGAGTTGCGCCGTATGGCCGTGGCGGGCGAAGTCGAAGAGTTTAGTTACGAGTTCGATGGCTTCGGGGGGGAGTTGGGAGGCGTCCTTGGGAGGGTTGGAGGGTGCTGGTTGGGCTTGAGCCTGAGCTGTGGGTTGCTGCTCGGCTTGTTGTTCTTGTGGCAGGCCCATGTTGAGATGGTGTTGCTTGGGTTCGTGCAGTACTGTGATTAGAGCAGGTGGCAAGAGAGAGGATGCGAGAGGGAATGTGATCAATATCATCGCGAGGGTCAAGATATGATCTCATGTGGGGTCCAGGTTTGGAGCCGCGAGGTCGGCCCTACCTGCCGTATCCGGTGCAAATACAGCGAGCTCACGTGTTTGGGAGGTGTAGGAAATATAGAACAACAGACAAAGTGTCGCCTTGTGGAGTGACGAGTCAGGCATAAACCAGTGCAGTATCCGCTCTTCACACGTACATGTCTGAACTTCCAGGTCACATGAGTATGCAAGGGGGTGGTGTGGGAAGCGGCGGCGACGTTGAATCTTGCGCTGAAGGTACCTAGTTCGAAGTGTTTCGTGAAGCAGTAGAGGCCGCAGCAGTGCGTGAAGGTGGTCGGTATCGATGCTACCAAAGGCACGTATGCTAGGTTGGTGTTCTTGTCGTCTCCATGCGAGTCCATGGCGAGAACATGATTTAGTCGTTCGCGCCTGAGGCATCGCATCTCGAACCCAGAACACTGCGACTCACAAGTGTCTCTCAGAGTCTCATGCAATCATCGCGCTTCTGACGCGCGAAACGAGCCTCCAACGTCATTTGCAACATGAAGACAGGATGCGCGGTCTGCAGAACGATCGAACGGGCAAAGCGTTGCCATGGCGCAAGGAGTGCGGAGGCACAAAACGCGAAGGCGAAACGCTTTCTTTGGCCCGGCTTCGCCCATCACGAACCTCCCACGCTCTCGCGTCGTGCATTAGCCCACTTCATTGCCGCAGTCTGTGCACCGAGGGCAGTGAGGAGCCATCTAGAGTTCCTCCATCCTGTCTTGACATCGTTCGAAGACTACCACGCTCGTTCTGGCACTACGCTCACTCATACCATACATCACAGCTACAAACGCGTCCGACACGAGGGTATCGCTCAGATACACGAGCGAGTGAGGCGCCGGCAGCCATCTTCGGACAACCTTGCGCGTAGTAGAGGGAGATCCAAACGCGTCGCTATACGATATATACTACAATGACCACCCACGCGCCAATGGCAAGAGTGCCCTTTGCACCACTCGACAACCCACGCCTTCAGCACCTCGCCAGTGCGAAGAATCGCCAGAATGGTATGCCGTCTGACAGTCACCCTCCAGACATGTGATAGTTTACTTACCCAAGTAGGCGCCATCGCACAGAAGTCGTCTTCCACACTCGGTGGCAAACCCAATGTCACGTCACCCAAAACCCTGCTCCCCTCGGGTCCAAGCAAGCGCCCATTCGAGCCTTCCACTTTCGACGACGACTTTGACGGCGAGAATGTCGATCCTACCGTCTCCAGCTCACCCACCAAGAAGAGCAAGGGCGAGGCAGCAGTCAAACCCTTCACCTTCTCCCTCACTCCCGCAAAGTCCATGCCGCCTCCGCCGTCGAGGTTATCCACGCCCATCCGCGCTAACATGTCTTCGCCACGCGTACCCATGACCGCGCCGGCTGGTCGCTCGCCCAAGCGCCAGTCGGCGGGTGTCAATAAGAGTCGTCGGACCTCTGCCCCGTTCACCCGCATCGACCCGCCGTTCGCCTCGCGCAGCTCATCTGCTCTCCCGTTCAGCCTAGATGCGGCGCTGAGTGGTACCTTTTCTACTCCAACGCCGAAGGAGAGTGCTCCGCCCAGCAGCGGTACTACGATCCAGGAGAGCATGCCCAAGAACTGGTTCTTCGAGATCTACGAGGACTCCCCGGAGGAGGAGGCGTCGAACTTGATGGAGCATAGCACGCTGACGCTGGACTTGAGCTCGGATGAGGAGGGGAGTAAGCGGGAGAGGGATGATCGGGGGAAGGAGAATATGCCGCCGGTGGACTATGATGCGCCGGCTGCGTCGCGTGTGGTTGGTGGGTTTACTGTTGCTGGTGCAGCGAGGCAGAGCAGGAAGACGGAGATTGTGAGGAAGAAGGTCGTGGTGGAGGAGATGGATGATGGCGAGCGCTCGCCGCTGTCGGATCTGGAGACCGAGCCGTTCATCCCGGAGGGGCTTGACAAGGACTCGTATGTCATGATCTTGCCTACGCCAGAGAAGGCTGTCGCTGTGCCGGCTAAGCTGGACGTCACCAAGCTTGACGTGGCTGAGCTCTTCGCCGCGCCAGTGGCGGCAAGTAAGAAGCGGTCAGCGTCTGCCATGCTCGACATACCTGTTGTGGACGCCGAGGGAGAGATCAAGGGCGAGATTGTCGTCTGGGAGGACAGCCCGACTCCGTCGCAGCGCGCTGCTACGCCGTCTGCGGTTGTCGCGATCGCAGGGAAGGAGGTTGAGGCGGGTGATGAGAATACTGTCCCAGTGATTGACGAGGTTGTCTAGCCGGCAGATGATGGGGAGAGCTTTTCGTACTGTCTGATGCGCACGATTCTAGGATACGCACGGTTTTCTGGGTGGGAGGCGTTGCTGGCGGGCTGGATAGGGGAGGGACGGTGTAGCTTTTTGTACGATGCTCACGCTCGCTATGTCTGAGATTTCGCTCCGCTACCATCCCATCACGTGTGATGTCGTCTGATAAACGGACTGGCACTGCCTACCATAGCACCGTCTGGTCGAAGTGGGGTAAAGAGCTGTTAAGCTTCCCAAAGGTCGACGCACAACTCGAAATTGAGGTAGCTATGCCCTTCTGTGGCTGTTATTGACATCAAAATTTCCAGTGCACGTTGCCTGCATTACGATTATACGCTTTCATGTGATGGAATGTCGACCTGCCCGGCTGTCTCGACTGAGTTTGGTTTTAATCGGCTGCAAATGGATTGTGACGGCTTCTCAACGCTGTCCGACCTTCAGCCTTCACAGCATAGCTACCCGGAGCGTTATACCGTTGCAGCATCGGTCGGTGGCATGAGATGCGATACACAAGAGCCAGGAGATATCACGCAGAGTGCATCGCGGCTGCCTTTTCGACGTTCTTGCCCCGCCACCTGAAGATTTGTGGATGAACTTCGGCTTGTAAAAGTTGTCTATATAGGACAACACGCAAAAGATACCTCTGCCTTCGGGCATTTGGTCAATTTGAAACAGTGAGTGCTTCAAGTTGCCAAGTTAACGAAAACATGATTCTAACTATTGATTAGATACAGAGAAGATTGTAAGCATCAATACATTTCTATCACTATTCGATGAATGGTCACTAACAGATTTTCAGAGCATGGCCCCTGCACTGTAAGCGCTATCCAAATCCAGTACACTGCCGATCGAGTACTAATCTCGACTATAGAAGGATGACACATGCAAACAAAGAGAAGCAAACCGTTTTTTTTTTTTGTAAATCTTCTGAGTGTCAATGACAATCTTACACGAGTTTCTTTTTTTTGCGCTGCCTTCGTTCAAAACAAGCCGACTCGTAACCACAAACAAGACAGCTCGCAGGCTTGCCCAACCGATCACCGCAAGCTCGGCGTTGACCGGCCTACCAACTAGAATAAACAGAAGCTCAGACGAAGTGCGTTCGGGGTCCCACGTAGTGTGAAAGAGGCCGGCACAAGAACAATCTGGCCACGTGCAATGAGCTTCTCTGGTGACATGGCATGGCTACACACTCACGGGTCTGGGTCATCCTCGTCTCATCATGACACATCCCGCTGAACTCTCTTGAGTATGATCATGTAGATATGAACTCGAGGCGCAATTTGTTAAGCGGCAAAGGAGTTGTCGTTCGGGCCTACAATCCGATCGGCGGCATTACGGACTACCCTGGGAGCTTACTGTCTACGACAAGAGATGCTAGGAAAGCTTGGGCAAGGCCAAAACGAAGCTGGAAGTAAAAGACTCGAGTAAACAGATAGTGACAAGAGATCTATTGCTATAATACACAGCCGGGCAGCTTGCGAATGGCAGAGGAGTCGGACGTCTCGCTTCACGTTGAGAACGTGTGTCCTATTTGAAGACGGACAAGCAACCTGGAGTCCCCAAGGTAGACGTGGTCGGCCGGCGAAGGCGAGGAAGAGAGTGGTCGGCCGGCGAAGGTGAAGGAGAGAGCCCTACTACTTCGGCCCTCCGTTGCACTGCTGCGGGAGGCCAGATTTCGCTGAGTGATTGACCCTTCTTCGAGACGTCCTTACTAAGACTGTACATGGTGTAGTATGACTAGCTTCTAGTCACATATATCTCTCTTCTCTTTACACCTCATTCCTCTCTCAAACAATACACTACGTACGTAGCGCTACCACAGTCGGGCTGGATTAGAACAGCTCACACTCTGCTCGCAGGCCTGCGCAGCTCAGCGCATGTTACATGCGATACCCTTCGATGACTACCCCTGTGGACTCCGAAGTTGAACGGAAATGATGACTCACGGGTCTGCAGATACCGAGTCGGATTCCGCAAGCTTACGCAAATCCGCACTCACTTACACCGCCACCGCCACCGCCACCAGAGCGCGATGTCAGAGACGCGCCCACCGCAGGCCTGCGGGCGTCCAGTTACGGGCACTGCGCTGTTATTGATTGCACATCATCGTCTTAGTAAGCTCCGATAAACAATGCACGGAGGTACGCCCCGGTCCTCCAGAGCACTCTGGAAACCGGGCCTAGGGTGCTTGCAGGTGTGCAAACACACCAAACGTTCGCGGACTAGCGCTACGGCCTCCAACCTTGCTCTAACGCAAGGTCTACAACCTCCCGGCAGAACTGTGACACCCGACAC
This sequence comes from Oleoguttula mirabilis, assembly GCA_035135055.1. Classification (NCBI taxonomy): domain Eukaryota; kingdom Fungi; phylum Ascomycota; class Dothideomycetes; order Mycosphaerellales; family Teratosphaeriaceae; genus Oleoguttula; species Oleoguttula mirabilis. The sequence goes on along the minus strand of JAVFHQ010000057.1, from coordinate 76,557 downwards.
CTGTCACGCTAGTTTACTATCATCCACAATCACCTAGTCTGTTTGCCCGCCGAACCGACCTGGCTGTCTGGCCACGGGACACGAGCTCGGGGTGGAGTATGAGACTACTAGGACACCCCGAGCTCCAGTAACTCCAGGCGCCAGGTCTCGAGCTCAAACTCTCGGGCCTTGTTATCAGCCCTCGCTATAGGCGTGCCTGTGAACCCTGAGCTCTATTGCGCTCGTTACTGATTGCGAGGCGCCTCGCCAGGCAACCTCTGCCCCCCGGACGCGAGCTAGGGACTCTCGTATCGGCCGGCAAGCATGGCGCCTCACGACGCAAGCTCCGGTACTAATATGCGGAGTAAACGAGGAGCCACAACAGGGGAGCGCTTGTCGCATCCGAGACGCCGCTCCTCTTCCGTCAGATCGACAAGTCTGGTATCCTCGACCTGAGGTGCATGGTAGCCCGTCCTGACGCCTACCCGAGCTCGCAGTCCGGGACGCCACGCTGTCAGCCGACGAGGGGCCTCGTCGCAAGCAGCGACGTGCGCTCGTGTAGTGCCCCTCTTCGCACAAGGCGTCACGCTCGACGAGAGCGAGTTGGCGTATCAGACCGGAGCCTCTACAACAATGTGACGCTAAAGCGAAAGTTCAGGTAGCGCTACGTAGACTGGCACCACACACCGCATTACACACTTCGCCAGCAACCGAAAGTAGTGGTGTGCCATTGTCGGCCGACAACTGGGTCGGGGTGCGGGGCACACGTGGTTGCGCGCCTTGTCGCGTCCAAGGCTCCAACGCCAAGCGCCGAGGCGAGCAGAGTCGGAGTCAAGCTGGCACACGTCAACGTCAAACCTCACCTCTCGTGCAGTATACTGGACTCTCGCTGCTTATTACACTCTTGCGAGACCAGCTCGTTCGCGTCATGGTGACCGTCACATCCGCTTCCGAGCTGGCGGCGCACCTCGTCTTCGAGCTCGATCGAGCTTTATCCGCCGTCCTCACGGACAGGCCAATTGATCTCAATGCGCCTGACGGCTGGCTCCTCAACACACCCTTGAAGCTAACATCACGGAGCTCGTCAATACCCTGGACCGACCTCGTCCAAGCCTTTGTACAGGCCGCCAAACACACGAGCGTGATCTGCAGCTACTGGGAAGACGCCACTGAGTCCGTTCTGCATATCAATGCAGGTCACGAGGTCTTTCGCAACGTGCGGTCAGATCGCGGACTCGGCTCTCGAATGCATTCGGCGGTGTTCAACGAAGCGTTCGCTTCACCAAAGCGTCTCCAAAGGGTGATGATCTCTCAGGCGCCTGGGAAGTACACCAGCAGCCACTTGTCGACGGTGGATAACAATTTACGCCAGCTCCAAGCAAACTACCTGAGGTTCAGCCTTCGTTTAAGCGCCATTGACACTCTGACGGTCCTGGACTCCGTAAGCCACTTGCCCTGGCATGAGTTGAGCACATCACTCGGTAGGCTATCCCCCAAGCGCAGACCTGCGTATCGTGCCGATAGGCCATACTGTGGCACCTCAAGAAGCTGACCGTGAGTTTAGCGAGCGACATCGTCAAAGCAGCGCCAGAGAGCGATCGACCTCTGCTCCAGGTAGCGCTACCTGTGTTGACTCTGCCAATGGAGCTTGGTTGCACCACCGAGCTCGACCAGGTACGTTACATCTCCGGCGTACCGGCTCGTTCAAGTGCGCCGGCTAGTATTGCTGCACCCCTACGCTGCCTTGCGCGCAGGTCTGCACAGCTCCGCACTAACACACTCAGGCTATGAACGACATGAACTCGCTTCTGAAGCTTACAAGCGCAAAGCCGATACTCTTCGCCGTCAAAACGCAGCTTGCCGAAAGATACGGCGTCCTGATGCACTTCAATGGCGGTTCAGCTCAATCCATGACGAGGGACCTCGCTCCGTCATACTTCGTCAATTGGCCAGACGAGCTGCAGGCGACGTGCCTCACCCATGTGCACATACCTGACTCTCGAGTCGGTAGCCTCGGCAATTGCCACCTAGTGAGCTTCAAACACCTGCCGTCCACCGATCAAGTCGATGCGGCGAAGGAGGTGCTCGCAGCTCGTCTCAGGAGCGATGGATCTCGTTCATTGTGCACCGATGCCTTTCGGCATTCCGAAACATCCCCAACGTTTGCGATTGACGGCTCTGTCGGCCGACGGGCACTTGACAAAACACTCAGTCCTTTGGTCAAGTCGGCGCTAAGTCAATCGCTCCGGCACGGAATATCTCGCGGGCTCACACTTGGCTTCGACATAGACGAGGACGCTCGGCCACCACGTACGGTGGTCATCTGGACAAGACAGTCTGCGCATGAGGGACGAGCTCGTACGTCTATTGCACGACAAGTGTGGTCGGTACTGACCGGCGCGGCGCCACCTCTCCTATGCCTTCAGCCAGACGACCGCATTGTCATCGCAGTCGAGTACGCATCAAGCTCGGCGCACCCTTGGGTAGATCGGCGTGTCAAAGACCTCCTCCCTCACGATCAACCCATAGTGGTCGTCACACCAAACCCGGATCGCCTTACCCGACGGTCGAACGAGCTCGGTCATCTCATTGGTGAAATTACGGCGAACGGCGGTCAATGGTGGTCGCAAGGAGCTCAATGGGACGGCATGCGTTCCGACACCTGGTTCGACGTCACAAAGCAGGTTGAGAGCGTGCAGGCGCAGCTTGATATCGGTAAGCTGGTTATGATTACCAGGCGCACCATCACATGCTAACACCCAGTACTCTAGGCCGCCAGGTGGCGCTTCAGATGAGCTTCTACGCGCGTGCTACTCATGCGATCACACGCTTTGTGGTTACGCTCGAACGAGATCCTGGTCACTGGCAGGCAGTCGCGTTGGTGCAGTTCATTCGGCTAGCTGCAGACGTACACGAGATCAGGTGCTTCGTTTTCCTGGTCCGGAACTCACCACCCCGCGGAGACGAGGAGGCTCGATCGACGACTTCGACTCTAGCACGCCAACATCAGTTCCTACGCGCGGCATTGCCAGATTACCTTGAAGTCCGTTACATCACGCTGCAAGACACCAGCGCGTTCACCGGAGATGAGGTCGTCGTGGCTGTCAAAGAGGAGCTCCAGAGCGTCACTGGAAGGGCAATGGTCGTCTCATCAACTCTCGATCGAGCCACCCGGAGCTACGACGGGCACCAGAAGCTCAAGGCAGTACTCGAGAAGCGAGGTCATATGGCAATGGCACTTCTTTGGGACACCCGAACGACGAACGTGGATCCTGCCGCCGCCATGTTACTGCCAGCTCGGGTCTAGAACGCTCCTGCTCTACAGTCATGGAAGAACGCACTATCCGCTCAGAACCGAGCACCCGCCTCCGACCGCACTTTACCCCTCGTGCAACCTATGATCTGGATTGCCCGTGACCTTGAGGACGAGGTGGCTCGTCATGTCGGGCGACACATACAGAACGCTCAGCAGTACATTGAAGGCTCGGCGACCTCGTCGCACCAGGGCGATCGTAATCTCAAGATCCCACAGGAGCTGATGATCGACACTGGGGTAGCCTGGTCAGAAGAGAGAAGATTATTGTGGACGAGCACCCTGCAGAACCAGATCCCCTTAGCTGAAGTCGAGGTTGTGGTGCCTCTAGGACGCAACGACGGCTGGAAGTGCTCTTGCGGGGAGCCCCATGCGCATGACTGCCAATGTGGTTGCGGTAAATGCGACGGCTATCGCACGTGCAACTGTGAGAAAGGGAACTGTGTATGCCCGGCCATCTGCAACTGTGCTTGCGAGCACTGCACACACGGACCACCACAATACCGCCCATGTGCGAAACTCGACTGCGCGAATATGATCACTCCCGGTCAAGGGATATACTGCCGCACGTGCACCGACCACGATCTCTACCAGCGTAAGAAGGATCTTGAGGCGTCGAGCGTTGCGCCGAAGCAGCGATGCGCAACAGAGAGTTGTGAGGCGGAGATCGTAGTGGGTGGGAAGTCTGGCCGGTACTGCACCAAGTGCAAGGCCGCCATATCAGACAAAAAGCAAGCTGAGGCTAAGGCTGCTGCTGTCAACGACCCCCTTGCTCGAGAGTGTGCCACGGTCGGGTGCAGTGAAAAGGCGCCTAAGGGCAGTGGGTCCCGATTTTGTGACGAGTGCTCCAAAGAAAGCAGGCGGAAGCGGCGTAGGAAGAACTAGCCGTAGAGTGTGCGACCGAGCTCAGGGTTATAAGACGAGGGCGCTCGCATGTTATGAGTACCTAACCTAGCTATCCCGAATTCTCGCAGAGGATTGGAACTCCCTGTCTACGACCCAGCTTGTCATACTAACTCTTGAGATGGGTAGCGGTAGCGCTACCTTTCGACGTTGAGGTATGCGAGCTTGTCTTCGACTATGCCGCCTCGGTGCTTGGCGTTGGAGCACGTCACGCACGTGAACCCTGACTTCGCGTCGGCTAGCTTGGGTATGCCACAGCTATGTCGGCCGACGAGCGGGTCCTATGGGCGACTGGTTATGGCGGCTGAAGCGACACGCTCGACAGTCTCATACGAGCTCCGGCTGTATCGCGGAGCGCCCCATGAGCCGTACTTCGAGGTCCGTCGCGGCGGTACGAGCCGGACGCGCCCCAGTAGACGAGGTCTTCTGTCGGCCAACAGTGTGGCGCCACCAGAGGCGGGTTCGGCGGCACAATCCCCATGAGCGTAGCTAGCTGTAGGTCGTTACTACACGAGGTGCCCTGTCAGCCGACTTTTTGCTTCCAATGATGCGAGCTTGGGTGGTCTCGTCATTTAGACCAAGTGGTCGACTTGAGGCGTAGGGTTCTGGTGCCGTCTTTCGGACGAGACGTCCCGTCAGCTCACGGCGCACGATATGCGAGCTCAGGTAGGGACCAACGGCTCTACCAAGACACCCTGAGCTCGGCCTGCTGCTGAAGTTTGCGCTTCGGGCTCGAGGCTCTGTGCACTGTCACATGCTGTCCTTGTAACACAGCGGTGCGGAAACGCTGAGCTACGGGATGTAGAGATAGTACGGCTAGAAAAGTGAGCAACGACCCGAACTACCTCCTAGTAGACTGAGCAACTCTGGCACCCTCCAAACAAAGAGAAGCAAACCGTTTTTTTGTAGATCCTTAGAGTTAACAATACCTGTGTACCGATTTTCCTATTTTAATCCAAACCTTGGGTTCGAACTTTTGCCTCGGCCTGATGTTGAACCGAGTACTTAAGCGTCCCGTGTCTCTATGCCGACGATCATCGTCCTTATCCGTGGTGTCCGTAATAAACTTGCATAAACCGCGCAGCGAGAGCCTAGAGGGTAGCAGTTTCACGAAAACCTCAGATACTATATATTCGTCTAACATCTACTAGATCCATATGCCCTTCCCCCCCAGTGGCCTACCCATATCGTACAACAGCAACACCGTTCATCTTGACATTCGACTGTGCCCCGACATGCCCTATGGTCTCAGGATTCTCTTTTCCTGGCGTAGCAGCAATGAATTCACAGAGCGTGGCATCCATCTTTTGCTTCTCTTTGTTTGCATGTGTCATCCCTTAGTGCAGACATACTTCTCAAATGCTGCACTTACGGAGTGAGTCGAGCTCACTAAAACAAGCTTACATGTCAAAATCCATAGACCTAGGCGTAATGGCAATGGGTCATGCAGCGGTATTTACCTCTAGTATATTGGCCGACGCGGATTAGGCAGAGAGCGGGATCCGCTATCTCCAAGACCCAGCAGTAGGCTCGAGCAGCTATACGACCGCAGTATGCTATCGATCAATCCTCACGGCGTTGGGCCATTTGGCCAGCAACGGCCATTCGTGAGCTAGAAGCTCTCCTTTAGCAGGGAGCACAGATCTCCCAGTACTTGGACTGTATCAGGATACCGGGCATAGCGTACAGTAGCAACACTCGAAATGGCGTGTGGGAGAGCGCTGCTCGCCCGCCGCTTGTCGCAAACTTCACCTCACTCACACCCTGGACATTGGACCTCACCTGCTCCAAGTGTCAAGGTATGAAGACGTCCTTACGGGAGCTCGTCTACGCGCACGTAGCTTGGACATGCAGCTATAAATGTTGATTCATCCCGGTCGTGGCTAGTATACTACAGTCGCATACAGCTGCGAGAGCCCACTGCTATGTACGAGACGAGTCAATGCGTTCTTTCCGAGCCAGATGGCTCCGAGAGAAGAGCGATGCCGAACAGAAGACACAAGATATTGAGTGGTCTTAGGCTCCAGAATGAGCGTACAGGTGGCCTTGGTATGGTTCTGCACGTTTGGTTAGGGGTAAGTTAACGACTACATAGCATAGCATAGCATCAACGGGTCACTGATACCCTACCGTAGCAGCATTCAACGCATGACTCTATGCAGCGCCCAGCTCAGCCCAGCGCGGATAGCAAATAAGATGTTCGCAAGTCGATCTGCAGTTAAGTCCAATTCTTCTCTGCCTCAGTGCCCCCTCACTGACAACGAAAACCATCGCCGTTCGCCAACCGCCGGCTGTTCCGCCGCCCTCATGCCTCCCGAAATCATCAGAGGACCCTAATGCTTGAGAAGCGGGACAGGGAGCGCGTACGGCGGACCTAGTATGACCGTGTTGATTCGGGATGAACTGATGACTGCATTGCATGGCATACCATAGCGCAGTATTGACAAGGATCTGATATAGTACAACCGCCGATGCACCATTCCCAACCAGCCGTTTGCTCTATCTATGCAGCACCCAGCTTACCGCAGACAGAGCAAAAGCTACCTGCGCGTCGCCATGTCCGTTCCTTTCCGCATGCATGTCTGGTCACATGCCCGCTCAACGACTCCATTCATCATCACTGTCCGTCGTTCGCCCTCCATGCGCTTCTCTCGCCGTTCGCTGCCCGGTCGCCGACTCCACCACTGCCCTCCTCGCCATCACCGTGAGCCCCTCGTAAGTCCGCCCGAAATGCCTCATTCATCTGCTGCGGCCGCCCTTGCAACGCCAGCACATCCATCTCAACCTCCTCGCCAGCAGTATCTTCAGCAACGCTGCCGGCCGCTGCAGCCTGTCTCGCGCGAGGATGTCCCGTGCTCGACGTCCGCAACGGCTGCGGGTACAGCTGCTGCTGCCCGGCCCCACCTGACGACTGTCTGCCGCTCCCCATATTCATGGCGATAAACACATCAGCGGCTGTCGTGAGACTGCCACGCCTTTGCCCGCCCCACGATCCGTCTTCGCGCAGCACGATGACCAAGTCTTCAGGTGGTCGCGTCATTGGCTGGCGCGGAACACGATGCCGGCGTTGTATTTCCGGCTCGCCTTGCGGTGTCGGGGCTTGGTCGTCGATTTGTGGGCGGGCAGGTTGGGCTGGGTGGGCGTCCTGGTGGAGCAACCCTAGTGCTTGCATGGCGGTGATCTGTGCGGGAAGGGCAGAAAGCAGTGCTTGAATCTCGCTGACGAGGGCAACTCGGACATTTCTTGTGTTGCGGCGGCAGAAAAAAGCTGCCAGGGCGGAAACAATGACGAGGAGGATGACAGAGAGCCCTGTCAGGACGATGCAGACAACCAGCAAGCGATCGGTTCGTGATAGTGTGGACATTTGATGGGTAGGCTCTCAATCACTCTCCTTGCTGACTGACTCTGAGCAAACTGGCTCGGAGTAAGTCAGGAAGAAGTGAGTGTCTCTATACAGCCCCTCGCTGGACGTTCTGCTTGTTCCACAGTTGTAGAAAGACTTCACTAGCAGACGCTTGACTAGTCTGTTCGGTTGCTTTGTGGCAACCTGGGACCATATGCAAGAGGTATCAAAGCACCATACTGACTAGCGTTTGCTAGATAGTGCGGTCATTGTGCTACTACTTGCTCGACTGTCCTAGCATGTGCGGGTTCAAAGCGAAAGCTATTTGGTCCTTCGGCGGCTGCTTGCTGGGCCTATAGGCAGCGTGGGGCTTGCGGAGAGCATGAGATTAGGACTACCATGCAGATCGCACCGAAGGCAAGAAGGTATCCTAAATGGATTGCCAGGGCACGCTCGCAAGATTGAGCGCACGACAAACGACAAAGACATGATACGCGTTCCATGGACATGATCACTGGTTGATTCGAGACTCTGTTGATCTGGCATAAAGGCAATCGGACCCTGGTTTGCATCTCCACGGCATCACACTCATTGCCGGTGGGTACCATCCTCTTTCGTCAACCGCGTGGCACTCTCACCGCCCACATCAGCCATCTCGTCCTCCCCATACTCCTGCCGCAGATCCGACGAAGCCTGCCGCAACCGCGGGGTCTGCCCGGAGTGCGGCATCTCGTCCATCTCCACCTCGTCTTCATCAACGCTGCGACCGTTGGCACCGTACGCTGGGCCATCGAGACCAGGAAGCGGATTGAATCTCTGCGTGCGGATCACGGAGCCGTAGGATGTCGGCGAGCCGTCGTCAACGTATGGGTCATTGGCATGTCCGGTAACCGTGGATCTCAGTGCTCCGTTCCTCCGCGGAATTGGCGTGCCCCAAGGACCGCCTCTGATGTTGGGGTCGCTGTAGTCGCGCAAGGGTGATCTGGGCGGTATTGGTGGCGTATCCGGGAGTGGGGGCGTGTTGTGCGCCGTCTCTTCCTCTGGCTCAACGAACGCTTGATCGACCGCTTCGCCGTTTGAATCTGCTTCTTCATCTGTCGGTCCACCGGCATTGGCAGCGATGAGAGCCTCCATGCTATTCAGGATGTTCTGGGCTTGACGGCTGTTCCGGAAGGCCCAGCGAGCCGCTAGGGTGGCGAGGACAAGCAGGAAGAGGGAGATGGACGTCAGAACGATGCAGATGATGAGCAAACGATGCTGCAGGGTTGGCGCCATGTGATGGAGTGGATGCTTTGCTGGTTCTGGCTCTGACTTTAGCCTTCTGATTTGCTGGCTCCTCGTCAAACTTAGCAACGATGGACCGCGGACGATGATGTATTCGTTCCAGCAAACAGGTTGTGCTACTTACGATTGCTTTGCGATCGTTCAGTAGAACCAATTTGTGCCTCAAGCAACGTTCGTAATACAAAGCAAACCTCGCCAGACTCCATCTGTCTTTAGTACACCAACAATGGAGTGAAATGCCAACAAGGTCCCCGTTATCAAAGCCCAAACTAACCGTTAACCCGCAATGTTCGCATCGCCAAATACATCATCATATTCCATCTCCACCTCCTCGAACCCCGGTGCAAAGGTGGTCGATTGGGATTGTGTGACAATTGAACGTTGCGTAGAGGGCGCAACACCGTTCACCTGCCCGCCTCCGAGAGTAGTGTACCTCATACGCAAGCGTAACGGTAGAGTAAAGCCTACCCTGCTGCCTGACGTCCTAGCAGCGACCGTTGGCGCTTGAACATTCGTTACCCTCGCGTGGCCGGCCGGGGGATCCGCTCTTGTCCTTGACAAGCCTGATTGCTCACGCATTGAGACGCTGCTGTCTTCGTCGGCTCGTCGGACAGGCCTGCCAGCGGCTACCATTGTCCGCGTGAGGTCGTCAATAATAATTTGCTGGTGTTTGAGATTGTCGTGAAGTGTGCTGAGGGCGTGGAGAAGCATGAAGATGACGACGAAGACAAGACCGTAGAGCAGTATCAGGTTGAAGCTATGGTTCTCTTTGCTCCCTGCCATATGTACGGTATGGTGCTGATGTTAGTGAGTCGCAGTGGGACACCTTGCCTGAAAGGTGGTGGATACGCCTATTGATAGCTAGAGCCAGCTCCAAGATGTTTGTACATTTGGTCGTGATCGGAGGCAGGTGGTTGATCTCAGATCGGGCTCCTGGCCTCAGTGAGTAGATCGCCTGTGCCACGCATATGGTACAAACTTTCGTCCGATCAGATGGTGTAGTAGTGTTTCGAACGCTCGATTGTCACAGCCTTCATTGCAATCTTGGAAAGTGCATTAGTCCGTGTCCATTTCGATCCCTGAGTCATCTGACTCGCCTGGAGTGATGGCAACGCTGGGTGTCGGATGTTTGAGTGCAGCATTTGCGGCCGCGAGGGTAGCGTGGAACGTAGACGCTGCCCTCTCTACGCCGTCTTTGTAGGCCCTGAGGCCCTGCACCTCAGCTGTGAGCGCACTGTTGGCCTTGACCAAGCTCGAGCCGTAATCGGTGAGCCTTGTCACCCTGTATTGCTGCTCTGCATCCCTGTGGCAAAGAAGCTGGTTCTCTGTGTCCAAGACAGCATAGCGGAAGTTCAGATCATCGTATTCAGCGTGAGTGTGTTCTAGCTGCCCTCGCAGCTCGTGTTGTTGCGTAGTTACGTGGCAAGCGTTCGTGTCTGCAGCATACACTTGATGATGATCGTCCCCTCTCCGCTCGGACGTACGTGACTGGGAGGAGGGGGTGGCTGCTGTCGGTGCGTGAGTGTCATCATCCGGGATCAGCGCAGGTGAACCCGTAGCTATTGCGGAAAGCACTGTTAGCCTGTACTTCCTTGGGAGAGTAGTTGTGTGTGACATACCTGCCGTAACAACGCCATTATCCTCGTTGATGCTGAAGGCTGAGCCTTCCCGCTTCTCAGTCTCGCAGTCATCGTCATAGACGTTGACATTGCAGTCAGCAAGATGTATCATGGTCATCAAGCCATTGATCAACCATTCGAGTTTGCGGGTGGGCACGAGTTGCAGCAACAAGCGGCGAAGCTGTTCTCTGCGGCCGTTGTTGTCTGTCCAGTGCCATTCCTCTGCCGCAAAGCGGTCGAGCCTGCCGACGATGTTGGGAGCTGATGCACCAGTAAGACCGAGATAGTCAGGAACGGTGGTGAAATCGAGCAGTGTGGTAAATTGTGGAGGCATTGTGGATAGGAAGTTGACTGGAGTTGGTGCGAGTGCGTTCGCGGGTATATTCAATGGGGCAGGGATTGGAACAGTGGCTCCAGGCCAGGAAGCAGAAAGTTGGAGTGTAAGGAAATGATAAGAACAGTGCTGGATCTCGTGGCAAGAAGGGACTCGGTGCCTCGCCTTCTTAAGAGCTCGCCATGACAGAAACACTCTCACGTCGACGACAGGTCCTTGTGAGGCCCGGTCTCAGACACACCATCGAGACACTGTGACCACTGAGCCAAGTGAACGCGAAACCTGATGGCGGCCCTTTTGTGGCCGTATGCTCTGTTTGAGACATCACCGTGGGTTGTCAAGTCTTGCGATCTGAATTGAAGAGCAAGACTTTCAGTCAACCTCCATGTCGCAGTGCATGCTGGTATTGGCGGCCAGGCAAGCGTGCGTAGCCACCAGGAAGTGTGGCGCATGAGAGGGCTGATATTGTCTTGTGACTTATTTGACAGCTGCGTCCGCTTCGCAGTCTGAGACCCGGGGATGGTCGAGGAGCGCTGCATGCTAAACGTCAGTGAGTGTTCCGCCCATCTATGATCAATCATATTGTGCTCGCCAGCACATGTCTTTCGCTTCGAATGGGCTGACGTCCAATTCCACGACTGCATCGCCCCGAGCAAGACTGGAGTTGTCTCTACGACTCCCGGAATCAGCAACATGGGCGTGTGGTTCCCTGAGCACTCTTCCGTGACCACAGGCGGGTGACAGTAGTGCTGGAAGTTGAGAAGAGGAGGTGTAGAAAGACTCACCGAGGTCGCCTCAGTATGACTCGTCACGTTACCCGTACGTCACATCCTGGCAAACCTGAACCTACACCTTCTTATCCAGGCTTTCAACCCTTGTCTCCTCAAGGCTCAAGTTCTGAGTGCCTCACTGGAATCCTGGCGATGATCTATCGCTGCAGACCCTTTCTTATCACTGGCCAATCGCTCCTGTGCCTCAGCTGTTCCCAGCGACGTCGCATGGCCGGGTACCTGCCTGATGCGCTCTCGTGGCCGCGCAAGCGGGTGGAATACGAACGGTGCAATGCGGCGCTTGCGCTCATCGAAAGCTTGTGCGGAGAGATGAGGTGCTTATCTCTTGTGCCTGCATGCAACATGCCATGCGGCCCATGCCACGAGAAGTGGGACTGTGGGAGGTGGTATACAGCCATCATGTCTGATGAAAGCCCACAATCCAGGGGAAGGCTTCGAAAGTTCCGAAAACAGAGTCAGTGAGAATCATCCAATGCCATTGATTGCCAGGATCAAATCTAGTAATCTATAGATATGAGTGAGCATGCAAGTTGACCTACATAGTGCTATCTTATGATCTGGGTCGATGTAGCCGACGCTACTGTAATCGTACTTCAGGCTTTCCAGCCTCACCGTGCCAGCATGGCTCGCGTACACAGTACTAAAGGCCGCTTTGCGGCACATTGCGACCTCCATCAAGTACGAGACGGTCGCACATCCGCACCAACAGCGGCGTGACGATCTCATCCACCTTATCACGTCTACTCAGCGATGCTACACTCCGTACTGCTCGCCCTTGGTGCTCTGGCCGCCACAACACCTACTGCCGCAGTCGGATGGCCCGCCGAAGCCATCAGCGGCCACATTGTGCACGAGAGCAGAGTCTCCCATGCGTCCGTGGCTAGTCGCTGGCGGCAAAATGGCCGCGTCGAGGCTGATGCTGTTATACCTGTACGCATCGGCTTGAAGCAGAGTAACCTTGAAGCTGGTAGCGACCAGCTTTTGGCTATCTCCCACCCCAACTCGGAGGACTACGGCAAACACCTCACGCCAGACGAGGTAGATGGTCTCTTCGCGCCTTCTGATGATACTGTAAATGCGGTTCGCGATTGGCTCATAAGCGCTGGGGTCGACAACCGTACCATTGCACACAGCGACAGCAAAGGCTGGCTCGCAGCGGATATGATGGCTGAGCATGCTGAGCGGCTGTTTCGCCACGAGCTACATGAGTACGAACACGCGAGAACAGGTGCTCTTCGCATTGGTTGTGATTCTTATCACCTGCCGGGCCATCTAAGGGAGTAAGTGCACCACCTGCAATCCCCTACCGGTCCCCCCTACTACTCTCATGCGGAGCCCTGTAAGGTCTCTTGCAAGCGCCCGGTACTGATGTCTACTCTTGAAAATGACCCCCGAGGCTCGCTTCAAGAAATTAAACCCTGACATCGCATCGATGCCCGATGCTCTGGTGATCCGACATATGCATGCTGACTCAATGTGCTTCGTGCAGACACATCGACTATGTTACGCCCGGTGTGAAATTCTCTGCACCTCTGAAGAAACGCTCGTTGAAGCGGGGCGAAACCTCGAACCCTAAGAAAGCACCTGGAAATCGGCCAAATTGGAAGCCTATTGATCACCAGCACTGGCATATGCCTGCCCTGGCATACAATCTGACAGCGGACCTGCAAGCATGTGGCGTGAACATTACACCTCCCTGTCTGCGAGCACTCTACGGGATCCCCATTGCGACTATCAATGATTCTGTCAACTCTATTGGCCTCTACGAGCAGGGCGACTATTACTCTGGGGCGGACATCGACTCCTTCTTCGCAAGCTTCCAATCTCGCGTGCCACAGGGCACCAGACCGATCCTCAAGGGTATCGATGGTGGCATAGCGCCTGTTGCTGCTTCGAGTTCTCTGAATGGCGGGGAATCCGACATAGACATCGACATTACGATCTCACTTGTCTACCCACAGTCGGTGACGCTCTATCAGGTCGATGACCAGATCTACTCTCCGGCAGAGGTTGCTCTCGACAACACTTTCAATACCTTTCTCGATGCGTTGGACGGATCCTACTGTAGTTACACTGCATACAACATCACCGGTGACACCTCGGGCATTGATCCCACCTATCCGGACAATGCCACAGACGGCTACAAGGGCCAACTGCAGTGCGGTGTGTACAAGCCTACACGAGTCATCTCTGCGTCGTACGGCGAGAGTGAGGGTGATTTGCCCAAGGCGTACGTCGAGCGACAGTGCAACGAATTCATGAAGCTCGGCCTCCAGGGGCACTCAATCTTCATGAGCAGCTCCGACTTCGGTGTGGGCAACTTCGCGAACGACCCAGAGCCCAACGGCTGCCTCTCTGGCAACGGTCAGAACCAGACGATCTTCAACCCCGACTACCCCGTTGGCTGTCCGTGGGTGACCAGCGTCGGTGCAACCCAGCTCTATGCGAATCAGACCGTGCTGGATGCCGAGAGTGCCATGGCGGTTGACCTCTGGTCGACCGGTGACAGCCCGGTCTATCATTACTTTTCCAGCGCAGGAGGCTTCAGCAACAAGTTCGAAGCACCTGCGTATCAGAAGGCCGCACTCTCAGAGTACTTTGGCAAGCATGATCCAGGGTAAGCGCATTGTTGCACACCGTGTCTTCTTAGGTGAAAGCTTGAATACGGCCTGCTTGGAACCTCGTCTGCACAGATCTACATGATAGACTTGCGCTGCAAGGACAATCAACTCGTTCTATCATCATGCTCGCTTACCTGTTTCGATCGAGAGCTAATGATGTATAGATACCCAACCTACGTCGCCAACGCGAACCTTACCAACATCGGGATAGACGGAGGCCTCTACAACCGTGCCGGGCGTGGATATCCTGATGTTTGTCCCCTCAATCTAGGTCTCCGTGTCGTCTGACAAACTCTTCTCAGGTTTCCGCAAACGGAGCTTATATGCTCGCCTACACTGGCCAGAGCCTTGGCCACTGGTTCGGCACCAGTCTCGCGTCCCCAATCTGGGCTTCTGTCATTACCCTGGTCAATCAGCAGCGGACAATCGCTGGCAAAGGGCCCGTGGGCTTCATCAACCCTACGCTGTACGAAAACCCATGGGCGCTAAAGGACATCGTGAACGGCTCGAACCCGAACTGCGGCTCCGCAGGCTTTCATGCGGTGTCCGGGTGGGATCCAGGTACGTACACCACGCACAACCTGGGCTAATCCAAGGGCTCTATAGCCTGATAGCATCGTACCTCGATCGTGCCCATAGTATAGAGTCCAAGCGCCAGAGGTGAAAGTGGCCGGAGAAAAGAAATTGACGCTAACGATAGTTGCTTACAGTCACCGGCCTTGGCACACCCAACTACCCGAAGCTGCTGGACCTCTTCCTCAGCCTGCCGTAAGAGCATGGCCCTCATGTGACTCAGAGGCCAGGGAGGAAACTTGAGGTCGGACGGGAGATGGAAATCTGTTTGGTATATGAAGCAGTGGGAGCTAGCAACTGTTACACCTCATGCTTCCCAAGTTCATCGCTATCATACAGTTCCCGCCGTGTATCGCATGCGCTTGCGGAAGCGCTTGCGATTGCGTGGTGCTACCAAACCTACTACCTACCCATCATACTCCTCTTCGATCCTCCTTTTGCCCGGCTCTGGGACATACTTATCGTCACGATCAAACCAGTACTGCGCAAATGCCTCCTTCCACTCGTACGGCTTCGGTCTGGGACAGCGGCAGATCTCGCCCGACAAGGAGGCGCCACATCTGCAGCGGAGCTGCTTTTCGAGCCGATGAAGCTCGGGATCGCCGCAGGGTTTCGCGCAAAGGCAGACTGGTGGACTGTTCTCATGGTCAGCTCTCGTTCAGGCGAACTCCAAATTCAGGACCCGACTCACAAGTTCTCTAAGGGCAGAGCGACGATCGCCTGCTGCTCTTCTTTGATGATGTTCATGTAGTCCGTTCGACTCCTGTCGTAGAGGATTGCCTCCCACTTCTGCTTCGTACAGGTCTTCAAGAAGCCGGTGAGCTCAATGGTCGGAATGTGTATGATGTGTTTCGCCGCAAAGCATAACATCCAGTGAAGGAGTACTTTCTGGCACGGCAGGCGATCGAAGTCCATGCGAGCAAACTCGTCATCGTCGCTGACATCAGGATGCCTCCGATACATGCTTCTGCACCACGGGCTGTACCCACTACCGGCGGTGGACTGGAAGTCGACATTGATATACTTGAGGTTGGGAAGCATGTTCCAAACGCTCATCGAGGGATCTTGGTAGCTCCAGTCTGCGGGATTGTTGACTCCCGGCAGGCGCACAGTGAACAGCAACACGTACTCGTCATTGCGCAGTGCAAGCTGTATGCGGCGAAGGCAACCCAGACGAGCTTCGGGCAAAACGTCAATGCTCTGCTCGACCCGGGTGTCCCATGACCAGATATCAGGTGGCGAGCGGTAGGTTTTTGTCGTGTCGGCCCACAGCACATCTAGCGCCATCTCTCGCGTCTGCTTGCTAAGACCGAGAAGCGCCAGGTTGACTGGAGTGACAGGTGGAAACCTGGCGCGGTCGTAGCCTCTGCCGCGGTTGCGATCCTTGAGCCGCAGGGTGCCCTTCGTTAAGTTCACCTGTTTAGTCGAATGTCCACCCGTGCCATTGTCCCCATATTTCCACTCGCTAACGTATTCCGGCTCAATGTGCTCACCGAAAGCGAACAGCAGGATGTGACTATGCAGTTCCTTCGGCAGCTCGAGGAAGCGAAACGGCCGGCCTGTGCTTCGCCACCATCTGTACTGAGCCTCGAGCGCCGCCTTGCCATATCCCTTCAGGGTCGGCGCAGGGAGCGTGCGCAGCCAGTCCTTCAGCGAACGCCACCTCTCGCCATCCCTGAGCATCACCGTGCCCGCAGACCGACATGCGTCAAGATCGCATACCAGCTTTAGCTGCACTTTGACGAAGAGGTGGAAGCGCACGAGGCAGTGCACGGCTGGCGTTGTGTCGCAAGCATAGCAGAGTGTAGGCGAGCTCGACAGCGCTTCGATGAGCAGTGGGTCGGACTCGTGGCGGAACGACAGCAAAATGTACTTCTCGACGATGGGTACAGTCGCGGAGAAGATGAGATCCGCTGGGTGTGCGTTCTGGAACTTGCGTGGCGCATCAAAAGCGTAACGGCCGTGGCGGATGATCGGCTCGTCGACCGGTGGTGGGTTTTGGTACGGTGGCATGTTGTAAGGCGATGACGGCGCGTGGGAACTTGCTGGGCGATAAAGGGGAGGTGGTCATACTGAAGTCCTGAGCTTGTTGTGAGCAGTGCGATGTTGTCCGATGGCGAGGAAGTAGCTTCTCTGAACGCAGATGGAGAAGGCGAAGAAGGCGAGCTAAGTGTCGAATTCATACGCTCAGGAGATCAGCAAGTCACGGCTGCCGGTGGCCAGTGCACCGACGCCAAGAGGAAGCATGTAAATACAAACGCCCCAAAACATTCACTAAGCACGTGGGCAGAAGACAAAGGCAGCACGCATATGAGAAGGACAGCAAGACTCGTGGAGAGATTCCTGTTGCCGGCCGTACACTGTGATGTAGAAAGTCCGAACGGTTGTTTGGTGGCAGGTCGGGACAAGCAAGCAAAAGCAGCTGAGCTTGCTGCCCTGGAGTACGTGGGTGCGCGGAGAAGAACCACTGTTGAGACGTCATCAGCGCGGACGAGTGCTGATACAGCTGCCTCTGCCAACCAAGAAATGCTACCCGTTCGTCATAAAGCGCACCGCCGCCTCCGGACCCCAACCCTCCCGACCAAGGCCAGGCGTTGGCGTTTCACCTTCTCCGCTTCCCAGCATCTCCATACCTTTCCCCCCCTCCGTACCCTCCCTAATCCTCGTAGTCGTACGCTTACTTCGCGATGAGCTTATCCGCGAACCTCTGCGGCAGCGGCCTGCAACCGCAGTGCGGCCACGACTGCCGACACTCGCGGTGCGAAACAATCGAGCCATACTCGGCAAACTCGCACGGCGTGCTGCAATGGCATCGAGGCGGCAAGTCATCGGTCGGCCAGGGTCTCAGTAATCTGCTTCTCGGCACGAACATTGTGAGACGAGTGGACTGCACGCTCGTCGGCCAGGATGCGGTTCCACTTGGTCCTCGTGGAATCCTTGAGAGAGCCGGTAAGCAGCACTTCGGGGGTATGCTGGATGTGACTCCCTAGCGGACGTGAGGATCCAGTCGACGAGCAGCTTCTGGCACGGCGTGCTGAATCCCTGCGAGTCGTGCGCGCCGCGGTGGTCGCAGCACCATTCGTGGCCGTTGGATCTGCCTGGATACCGCCAAGCGCTGTCCTCGGCCGCGCCGATGGCAGATCGAAAGTGGAGGCCAAGGCTCTTGAGGTTGGTGAGCTCGGAGAAGATAGCGGCTCTACCTGGGTTCGACTCCATCGTGTCCTTGAATGGAGCGACTCGCACATCGAAGCAGAACATATAGTCGATCATGTCCAGGTCGAGGTCGAGATGGCGGAGGTGCTTCAGCTGGCCCGGTGAGAATGAGAGGTAATAGCGCACGTAACGGATCAAGTCCACCGGGTCCTCGAAGGCCTTGACTGTCCCCATAATGCAGGTGAGGCTTCGCCTCCTCGTACAGCTTGCAGCAGCTGAAGATAAAGTCCAGGTTCGGCTTCGCAGTGAATCGCATGGTGTAGTCGACGGTGATGCTGCGTGCTTTGGAGCCGGAGTACTTAGCTGACTCGGAGCCCACTGTCCGTTGCCACAAGAACAGTCATCTGCACTGCATCTGGCAATCGGAGAGAGACTTGCACTGCGCGGGCAATCATCCGGCTGCCGCAAGCGTTGCACGGCATTGCGTAGTTCCCAACGTGGGAGAGTCCAGTCAAAAGCACAAGAGCAAATCACTCTCAAGCTTTCCTGCTTTCAGGCTTTCGGCTACCCCTTCAACACCCTGATAGCCTGATCCTCGGCGCCCAAATCACCGTATATGCGTATCAGTTTGAGCAGCACGTCGGGGTCCTTGCGGGCCTTGGCCTGTCGCAGTGCGGCGGCGAGGTCGAGCAAGAGGGTTTTGCGCAGCTCGGCGAGGCGAGGGCGTTGGGCGGCTAGGAAGGGGTGGGGTTCGAGGCGCGCGATGAGTCGTGTGGTGAAGATGAAATGCTGAGCATGCCGTTGTAGCCGTGTGATAGCAGCGCCCTCCGCCGACGACGAAAGCCCCTCAGCACCATCATCATCATCATCCTCAAGGTCCGAATCCTCACCCTCGCTCCCCTCCTCATCCTCTTTCCCAGTCACCCCCAGACTCTCCTCCAACTCCCCCACCCGCGCATCAACCTCCACCAACGCCCTCCCCACCCCAACATTCCCCCTCAACCCCTTTCTCTCCGCCACCAACCCGCCCACCTCCCTCGCCCTCTCCCCAACAGCCGCCCTCACCCCCTCAACCTCCCTCCGAAACCCCAGCACCCCGACCCTCACCCCCTCCACCTTCTCCTCCCCACCCCGCAAATCCCCGCCCAAACTCAGAAACTCCTCGTAATCCCCGTTCACCAGATCCAGCAGCTCTTTGCTCAGCAGTTGACTCCGCTGGCGGAGGTCGGAGCGCAGGTCCTCGAGGGTTTGGTGCCGGTTGCGGAGGGAGGAGAGGTAGGTTTGCGGGTCGAAATTGGCGGCGAGGAAGTCGGTGCGGGGGAGTTCGGTGGGGTAGGGGAGGGTGTCCTCGTCGTCGGAGGAGTGTTCGGCGGTGGTGGTGGTTGAACTGGCGGGGTAGCTGTAGGCCGGGGTGGAGGTGGAGGAAGAGATGTGGAAATTACTCATTGTGGTGCTTGCTTCCGGAAGAACAGCTGCACTTCTCGTCTCGTCCTTCAGTGGCGCGCAAAGGTGGATATGGGAGTGTAGATGGCCGAATCCGAGGGCGCGGTTGTCAGGCAGGCGCGCTGGAGGAAGGTACGGGCCGTGATTTGTTATCCGTTATCCCCGAGTGTGGGGCAGATCCGCTATCTCGGGAGTGACGTCGAGGTCCCGAGGCCGGCGCCGTCGAGCCGGTACCCCTCTATTTACTGATTACTGTACACGGCAGGCACGGCGTCCCGTCATCGGTCTCTCCATCGATTCAAGAGTGCGACCATCTTGTTCAATGGCCTACCAGTAGACCCCAGCACCATCGAACCCAGCCTTCACTGCGATGCCTCAACCCGCCAATCCCGAGCCCGCCCCCGACTTCGACTCCATGCTCTCGCGCAAGTTCGGCCCAGAAGTGGCCAACTACTTCTCCGGCTCGCCCCTCAACCGCGTCGGCTTCCTCCGCCACGACCACACCTTCCTCTCCCAAGCCCTGCGCCACCCCTCCACCCAGTTCCTGCTCTGCAAAGACCTCCAACCCCTCCTCCACGCTACCCAGCCCGGCCGGCTGGGCTTCGTCAAACATGCCGTAGTCGAGCCGGTGATGGGCGAGGACCCGTACGCCAGCACCGAGGCCGACATCATGGCCGTGTGGAATAGCACGACGTACACGCCGCAGATGATTTTCTTGGGCATCGATGAGAAGGCGGCCGAGGGGTTGCGGTATAAGAATAAGAAGAATACTTATTCGGGTGCGCCTTACTTCGCTGTGGATGTCACGCCCCGCGCGAGCGTGAAGGCGGCGTGCGAGAAGCTGATTGAGGGGTTGGAGGCCAAGGGATTGGGGTTCGCGACGGGTAGGGTAATGGATATCGAGGCCCATGACGGTACGTCTTTCATAATCATATCGCTAAAACCCCCCTTCTTGAAAGAGACCTCACAACTACAAACACAAACACCCCCTCGACACAATACAATACGCGCAAGCGGACATAATCCCGCATACACGCCAGCTGACATCCACCCAAGCGGCCATCTACGCCGAAGCGCGCCAGCTCCTCGACTGGAACGCCCGCAACCCCTTCTGCGCCCAGTGCGGCCAGCCCACCCTCTCCGTCAACGGCGGCTTCAAGCGCACCTGCCCGCCCAAAGACCTCGCCCGGGCCGGCAGCGGCACCGCCGGCACTCTCTCCACCACGGCCGCCGCGCCCGTCGACGAAACCGAGCGGCCACCCTGCGCCACTCGAAAAGGCGTCAGCAACGTCTCCTTCCCGCGCACCGACCCCACAGTCATCATGGCCGTAGCCAACCACGCCGGCGACAAACTCCTGCTCGGCAGGCAAAAGCGCTGGCCCCCGCACTGGTACTCCACCCTCGCAGGCTTCGCCGAGCCGGCCGAAAGCATCGAGGAAGCGGTGCGCCGCGAGGTCTACGAGGAAGCCGGCGTCTACGTCGGCCGCGTCGTCATCCACTCGACGCAACCGTGGCCGTACCCGGCCAACCTCATGATTGGCGCGGTGGGGCAGGCGACTCCGGAGGGGGAGCGGATTGATCTGGGGAATGATCCGGAGCTGGACGATGCGAAGTGGTTTGATTTCGGGGAGGTGCGGGAGGCGTTGAGGGTGGGGACGAGTGGGTTGGGGGAGGAGGCTGGGCCGGAGTATAAGGAGGGCGGGTTGCGGTTGCCGCCGAGCACGGCGATTGCGCATCAGTTGATGGTGAGTGTGGTGAATGGGTTTGTGAGTGCGCAGCCGAAGATGTAGATGGGGGGTGGGCGGTCGAGGCCGGGGGGCCGCCGGGGCCGGCAAAGTCGGCTGTGTTAGAGGAGTTCGGATGAAGAGTGGTGGTTCGTCCGTGGATATAGAGGCCCACTTGCATACATGGCTGGTTAGGTTTGTTTTGGATAGCTACATACATACAGCCAGGTCGTGCCTTCGACAGCATCCAGTCCGGTGGCGTGGGCGGGAAACGAATATAGTACAGACAGACAGACAGACAGACACACAGACAGTACATCCGCGCCCCTCCCAACCTACCCCCCCAAAGATAAAATCCTCACGCCATCCCAACATCCTTCGTCGCCACACTCCCCACCCCTCTCAGCTCCCCACTCAAACTCAGGCCCGGCCCATTCGTCGAGCTGAGCACCACCTCATGGATCTCCTTGCTAATCCTATCGCTCAGCCCGGCGAAATCCCGCTTCACCCCTTCCACAAAGGCCCGGATGTTGCGCTGCACCTCCTCGGGCGTGAAGCCCAGCTGGCCGATCGCCATGCGCACCACGCCCAGACGCTCGCGGTACTCGGAGGCGCCGACCATCTCGCGCACGGACGCCGCGACGTCCTTGACCACCGTCCCCGTCTTCGCGCTCGGCATCAGTTGCCTCGGCCCCAAGATCCGCGCCACCCCGGCCTTCGCCAGCTTCGGCAGACTGTCCTGGTGGCAGATACACCGATCGAACTCGATCGTGCCGGCTTTCACGGCGTCGAAGACGCTCTCCTCGCCGACCAGGCTGGCGCCCGCGGCCAGGGCGGCTTGGGCCGCGGCGCTGTCGGGCGGGGCGATGACGCAGATGCGCAGGTCGGTTTTGACGGGGTGGGGCAGGCGCAGGCGGTTGCGGACCACGGGGCCGTTCTTGAGGGTGCGCAGGCGCAGGTGGATCTCGTATTTGCTCGAGGTGGGCGGGCGGCCGACTTCGGCTGCGCGGAGGTATCTGGATCGCATAGAATCTTACGGTCAGCGATTCAAGCTCTTTCTCTGTCTCTTTTTGGTCTCAAGTTGTCGTGAAGTGTCTGGTCATGCACGCATGAGTGGCATGGGGGTGTGAGTGTGGTGAGAGCATACCGCATAGCATCTACGAGCGGGAACTGTATAGCCTCCCGCATGTCCGGCTCCAAGAAGGTGGTGCGCTGCTTCTTCCGCTTCTGCGACGCCGGCTGGTCTTTGCGCTTGTACTTTTGCGCATTCTGGGATTGGGCGGCGGTGCGGATTTGCTGGTGGGTTATGAAGGCGTTCGAGGCGTGAGGACGGCGCAGGAGGGTGCTGGGTGATGTGTGCGAGAGGCAGGACGGGCAGTAGCGCGCTGGTGAGGCCATGGTGGGTTGGGATTGGCGGAGTATGGGCGTACGAGAGTGCTCAGTGCTGGGGGGATCTGGAGATGGAGGTGGCTGCGAAGTCGAGACGGGAGTCCGCAGGTTGAGCCGGGGTTTAAGCGGGTGATGCAGCTCACTTCACCTCACTTCGACTGCTAGTACTGCCTCTCCATGCCGACCACGATGCCATTGTGGAAGACGATAGGTGTCATTGTTGCGGAAAGAACGCAACGCTGGTCTCTAGTACAGCTGCTCGGAGACGTGTTGGTGGGTGATGAGCTATGATGTAAAGCGTTGCCACGCATGCCAGTCGTCCAGCCCATTGGGAGCTCATTTGGGCTGACAATGCGGGCGTCGTTTCCATTCCTGCACTTCATCTCATGATTGTATCCCCTCTCCATGCCCCGCCCCTCCCTCTTTGTCTCTCACAGATCCCACTCCTGCACCATTGACGTCGACCCGCCAAAGCCATCAAATCACACATCAGCAGTCCAGCAGCCCACACACCAGAAAGCATCGCCGGACAGAAGGGCCAGCACACCGCTCGACTAATCTAAACTCCCATCCCACCACGGAAACCGTAGCCTGCCCAACATGCCCCCAACCCTCATCCACGAATCCCACTGGTCCAAACTCCTCCTCGCCACCGCCCTCCTCTCCGCCTACTGCCTGGCCGGCTGCCTCATGGAGCACCTCACCCTCTTCTTCACCTGGTCCCTCGTGTCCTCCGACAAGGACCTGAAAATCATCCAGCAATTTAGCGGCATGCGCACGCTCTACATCTACGTCTTGCCCACCATCGCTCTGACCCTCGTGACGGCCACCTTCATGTACGAGACGAGGGGCCACTTTTGGTGGCAGTGGTGGTGCATGGGGTGTTTGGTGGTGAGCTGGGTTAGTGGTGCGGTGGTGCAGGGGCCGCTGCAAATTCGGGTTAGGGAGCGCCAGGATCGTGTTGCGCTGGCGAGGTTGAGGGGTAGTAGTTGGGTGAGGACGGGGGCTATGGTTGGGAATGCCGTTGTGGTGTGTTATGTCGTGCTGGCTCAGGTGTGAATGCGGTAGTCCACTGGCTTGGGTTGGTGGGCTTAGGGGCTAGTTTGGTGTATGTTGAGTAACCGCCCGATCCCACGCGGCTGAACAAGACGAGAGAGCTGACGCTTTCTCACACCTACAGTAGACGGACTGTAGGCTCGGTTGAAGCTTGATCCATCTCTCTCACCGCCAGCAAACACTCCTTTTAGCATCCATACATCAGGAGGTGAAGTAGCAGAAGCTGTTGCATTTCCTATGTCATAGTATCCGCCCAGCGCAGAAAAAACCAGCTCAAACTAGACGTGGACCTTCCACCGGCCTTCTACCACCGCTTCGCGTCCGCCCAGTGGGCACGTTCTTCGCCCACCCTTCCATCCATTGTGACAATCTAGGACAGCTAACACATACAACTGACTTTCCCTTCTTCGGTTCGGAGAGTAGTGAGTGTAGGATGTACAGCCTTCCTAGTGTGACTTCATTCTGCTAATGGATTGTCCAGCCGAACACGTTGCGAGTGCGACAACCCGTGCTACTCTGCCGAATTCTGCTCCGGTTTTTAGGTACACTAACTCCCATTGGGGACCGGGGATCCCTTACTGGAGGCAATACTACACCACGCATGCCCTTCGACCGGCAAACGCTGTGGCATGGACTTGAGAAGGGATATGACACGCCGGGATCTCTAGTGGCCCGACTGTCGCACCCTTCGGCGCTCCGCAGCCTCCGCTCCAATAGTCTGTAACAACAAGTCTCCATATCCTCGCAACCCGGCAGGCTTGCGGTTGCGACGCTGATCGCTATCTTCACACTCGAGCTTTCGTACGGCCGGACAGCCTGAATGCCTTTTTGCCGGAACGGGTGTACCGTGCAAACTTCGTGGGAATGACGGGCCTTTCCGCAGAGTGCATTCACTCTCGCATTTGAGTCGAGTGCCGAGGCACTAGCCGCCAAACGGCAAGCGTCTGGATGTCATGTGTTCGCTGCATCCTCGAGCGCGTTACACTGCTTTGCTTGGCAGCGTTTGCTTCCTACATTTTCGAGACCGTCTTCCGCGCACACCGCAGCTTCCGCATGCACACCAGCTTCCGCTCACTCACCCACCAGCTTCCGCATACGCACCGGCTTCCGCCCACACACCCTTGTCCGCTCACACACTTGTTCGCGTCGGCCAGTGTACCAATACCTAGAGCGATCGTTGTCGAGTCGACAATCGCAGCGACACGTACTGCTGCATCGAGATGGCGCAAACCGCGCTGGATGGTGCCGATGATGGCTGGCAGGTCAACACGAGGAAGCGCGCAAACGGGAGGCAGGCTCGAGTCGCAACGCACGGCTCATCGAGGCCCGCAGTAGAAGATACGGCGCCACGGATCGTCACTCGAGCCCCAAGGGACCTACTCGTCACCCAATCCCGAACAGGCCAGAAGCCCACGCCATCACCTCAGCTGTCGCAACAGCCTGCGTTGAAGCAGCTGCCGCCCTCCGATGCGACCGAC
The DNA here is from genome assembly GCA_035135055.1 of Oleoguttula mirabilis. Taxonomy (NCBI): domain Eukaryota; kingdom Fungi; phylum Ascomycota; class Dothideomycetes; order Mycosphaerellales; family Teratosphaeriaceae; genus Oleoguttula; species Oleoguttula mirabilis. Next base: position 51,554 of record JAVFHQ010000057.1, on the reverse strand, counting down.
AGACCTACCATCCACCTCAGCGAGCAGCAGTTCAACCCGCCGTTGCTCTTCAGCAATGCTGCATCGAGCAACAGCGTCATCGTCGCGGCGCGAAAGGACCCCCGAGTCTACAACATCGATTCGTTCGCCAAGTACATGAACCCGCTCAAAATCTCCGCACTGGCCGAGGAAGCCACACCGGGCAAAGACTGGATGGCCAAGGCGTCCTTCTTCGCAGTCGAGCGCCGGGTGCTTACCGCCAAGGTGCCGATGTTTCTGGTCCGTTCGGGGCGCGATACCTCGCAGCAGCTGGTGATGGTGCGTAACGGCAAGGACATCGTCCCGTTCAGCGAATGGCTGGAGACGCTCCCAGCACCTCTCCCTGCTCTCCGCCATCTCGAGCTTTGGTTCCAATCGACGCTCGAAAGATGGTGCAGCACTCCGTTCCCGCACGACACACTCGGCTTCCCAAAGGTCCATCAAGCAAGGCAGCGTGCGCTATATGGTTGGGATGAGCGGTACAAGGGCCTCGATTTCTCGGCTTGCCCATGTCGCAAGGCAATCATTGACTACATCATGTGCTTCGCATACAAGTACATCAAGCACATTCCCCATGTCAGCCTGACAGGGTACGTCAAGGAATCCACCCGGGACAGATGGCTTGTTGCCTTGAGAACTCGGTCAAGCCGCGAGCAGCTCGAGACGACCATCAACGAGCGTATCGAGAAGATCAAGCGCATCCCTTTGAGCAAGCTGTGAGTTTCACAGAGGCGAACTGAGGCCGAACTCTCTTTGCTAACCCTCTTTCACCAGGCCACCAGAGTGCTACTGTCCCCAGTCGTGCGACTACACTCATCTTGAGAGTGCTGTCCACCGGTATCACGAAAACTTGACTCGGAAAATGGATGACATTCAGAAGGCCATACAGAAATACCGTTTCGACCACGATGATTCGTACGTACCGACGAGGGTTGAAAAGGCTGTTGCACAGTCGAGTGAGACGAGGGAGGTGCGGCATGACGATCCGTATGCGTGGGACCAGGATGTCGTGGTGCGGGATGACGAGGTTGAAGAGGTGATCGAGCAGGAGAGTGCAGCTTAGCGGCGCTATGAGGAGCCATGAAGGTGCTCAGGACCCGGCAGCAAGTTTGCAACATGGCAGAAAGACACACTGGGGTTGAAGGATCTCAGAGCCGTGTACTGTCATTGCAAGGCCTCTGTCGAGGGTAACATGAGAGAACGTATAGCGTAGGTAGTCGTACCGTCACAGCTCGGCTCATCAGCCTCGTCCCGCCTGGCTCTAGCAGTGATGTAGTGTCGTATGTGAAGCGAACGCGCAAAGGACCATTGTACAAAATCATGTAAGCTCTGAAAACGCATAGTACTGTATACACCCATTTCGCCAGTTGTGCTCACAACGCCAAAATGTCCGCCTCAAACCCCTCTGAAGCGCACTTCGATCACGGAAGAGCCAGCTCCCTCTCGCAATCCTTCACCGGCAACACCAACCCCTCCTCAGCAGAACCCACCTGATCGTGAAACGCCTGTGCCAACCTCCCCACCGCATGCTCCATCCCGCTACCCAGCCTCCCAAACAGCCCATCAATCTCCGCGCTCGTCTCGGGGCCGTACAGCGGATCTTGCGCCGATCGCTTGTACGGCGACGTGGCGTAGTCCGATGTCGAAGCATCAGTCTCCAAGCCCGGCGACACCCCGTCCTCCATATCCCGATCCTTGCGAGCGTAGCCACCTCCTACCGCCGCCGTATGCGGACCCCTCGTCAAAAAGCTTTCGGAGACGCTGTGCCCAAACAGCGACACCGACGGGAGCGGTGCCGTCAAAGCCGCCCAAGCAGTCTTGACCGGCGATGAGTTGGGTTTGAGTCGCCGCATACGCATGGCTTCCTCATCGTACGACCGGCGACGCTTGCGTAACATGGTCTGTTCGTCGCCAGGCAGCGCGATGCCGAGCCCGGTATACTGCGCAGACGTATCGACGATAAGACTGTTACGCCTGCGCGTCGACGACCCCTTGGTCGCCGAAGATGTCGCGTAGCAGCCATCACTATCGTCCACCGAAGCCCTCCTGCCCTTAGCCCTACGACTGCCGTCAGAATCATCGCCGTCATTGTCGTCGTCGTCGCCGCCGACTCTCGCATATCCATACCTCGTCTTCATCCTCTGCCGAAGGATCCTGTCGATCCAAGTGAAAGTCGGCGGGAAGTTGGCCAGGTACAGAATCACCGTCACCACCAGTGCAAACGCCAGCAAGCCGGCCATCAAGCCCACAGCCCACTCCGGCATATCTGGGAGGTCGTCGCGGAACTTCGCCGAGGTGGGTGTTGGTGCAGTGTCGAGCGGTGCTGCTGCTACAAGCTCGGCGTCACTCGTAGTATTTATCGTGATCGCTGCGGTAGCCTCGCTCGACCGCGTGATGGAGTAGAAGCCATCTGCCGGGAAGGCTTGCGTTTCGAGGAGGAATTTCGATGGGATGCGCGCTTCGGCGGAAGGCTCTGCCGCGGTGGCGAAAGTCGAAGGCTTTGGTGCAGCAGCACGACGCTCTTCGCTAGCCGACGACGGCGACAGCATGCTCGCGTCAGTGGTTGTGGCCATGGCTGCCGGAGAGCCTTGGTTATTCGCAACCGGCACTGGGATGTGCACGGTCGCGACGAGTAACGGTAGCTACCCGAAGAGTCTGCGCTGCGAAAGACCGACGTCCTTAGGTAATGCCTGTGTGTAGTGACGTTGAGAGAGTAGGCAAGAGTTGCAGCGTACAGTCACCCTTTGTAGATCAACAACGCGCGTCATACCTTGAAGCAAACAACACTGAACACGCCAGCAGACTGTGAATGCGTACTGCTCTGTATTCACAAATGCAGACCTGAAGTCATGTGGCACCACCGACGCTGTGTGACCTCCATGCCTGTCACCGCACCTACTCGTCCTCGACTCTAGCCCTCTTGCCCTTGCCACCGCCACCCTCCTCCTCCGCCGGCCTCTTGCCTGCACCCTTAGCCGCCTCCGCAATCATGGCATCGACCCCAAATGGGTCATCACCACGGTCACGCTCAAACTGCACAGGGCCACTCCTCGCCTCCGTCGTATCGGTACCCTTGAACCCCTCCTTCGGCGCCCTACCAAGCGTCTCAAACCTCTTCGTGCCCTGTATCTTCTCCATCGTCTCCCCCCCATCCTCCTCGTCATCCTCACCCACGCTTGGCCGGTAGATGCTATTCAGCGCATCCCGCTCAGCAAACAACGGCTTGTCGTACGCCTGATCCTCATTGAACCCCGCAGCGAACCCAGAGCTCTGATTGAAGAGGCGACTGTCGTACATGGTCTCCTTGCTCTGCGTAGGCTTGGCCATGCCCAGCGCAACCTTCTCACTGATGTCGCGGTTCTGCTCGCGAGCCATCACTTGCACCCGCCGCTCGTGACCCATGTTCTTCTGCCGCATCTCACGCTGCGCTTCACGGCGTCTGTCCGCGCGGACTTCCTCGCGCTCGCGTCGGTCACGCTCGCCATCACGCGAGGGAGGGCGGCCGCCGCTGCGCGAGCGTGAGCGATCGGAGCCTGACGAGTACGAGGAGCGACTGTCGACAGATCTGCTTCTCGAGCGAGCATCTCTCGCAGAGGACGCTCGCCTGCCGGACATGGCGGACTCGCGTTCTTCGCGCGCTTTCTGCGCCAGCATACGCAAATGGTCCTCCTTCTGTTCCTTCTCTTTCTCTGCCAGCCGTTGCTGCATGCGCTGCCTCTGCTGCACCTCCTCACGAGCGTGTCTATCGGCTGTGTGCAGGGCTTCCGCAAACTGTGCGAACTTGTCGTTGATGGTCACATCCTGCAGTCCGCGCCCATCAGCGGCCAACCGCTTGTCCAGCGGCACGGTATAGCCCTTCGGGTTCTTCCAGTTCGAGACAGGTGGCGGTATCTTCCATGCCTCTTGGTCTTCTGCAGTCAACTTACGAGGCGGAGAGTGCATGACAGGCGGCGGAGGGCTAGGCGGTCCCCTAGGAACCTTCTTCATCTTGTGCTTCGGCGGCTCCATCGGATCCTGCTGCCTCTGCACAATCTTCATGATGCGATCCTGCTTCTTGTTGCTGTCGCCCATCTGGTTCGCCGGCGTGTACCGCACAAATGTCGGCTCTGGTCTCGAGGTGCCCTTGACATTCTTCGGCTTCTGCGACGCAAGCGTACCATCCACCAGCGTCTGCAAGGCCTTCTGTGTCCGCTCTTTGCTCGCCTGCACCTCCTCCTCGCTCGGTCTTTCGAGGCTGATCTCGCCCACATCTGCGCGCTGCCGTAACGGTATCAGGTCCTTGAAGCTGGCATGTATCACCCTCTTGTCGCTATGTCCTCTCCTAGCAATAGCATCGTATTTGACTTTGCCCTCTCCATCGACCTGTAACGCCAGCGCATTCGAGCTGGATGCAGCACCCTTGCGGCCCATGTCCAGCGGATACTGCGCGACCGGAACCTCTGGGAAAGCACCGCCGTCGCCAAAGTCTTCGGCGCTTCTCGGTCGCCATCCTGCGCGCTCGCCGTAGGGTGGTGGTCCAGAGCGCTTGACAACGAGTTGAGAGGATTCGAGTTCGCGGGCATCGATCACCCGCGGGCCTTTCTGCTGGGTGTGCGTGGGCAGCTCTTCGTCTGCGCCAGTGTACTTTGGCTTCGGTAGGGCGCTGGAAAGCGATGTGCGGGTGCCGGTGAGCGCCATGTCGAGAAATACGTGATGTGTCTGAGGGTGCATCGTCGAAGTTCGAGATTGAAAGGTCGTCAACCGCCCGCGGGGGTTTCCGCTAATGCCAAGGCTAAGCTGTTTTGCTTCAGCAGGTCAATATGAGTACTGGGGTACTCCTTATCATTCGCCCCACGCCCTTCACTTTGCAGACAGCAATCTCTGGACTGCATACCGTGGCGGCAGATCATGGTATGTACACAGTAGACCGCCACTTGGGTCCTGTCTCGTGACCCTAATTGCTCCCGGACCCACCCTTCACGGCAGCGAGCACTATGTCAGAAGAGCTCAACGATGAGGTAACATCAATCAACTCTATCTATGGCGACCAAACATTGTCTAGACTGTGGCACGAACCCCAATTGTACGCGTTGTCTCTGCCAGCGCAACCATCGATCTCGATCAGAGTAGAGTTCCCCACCAACTATCCGGACGCTCCTCCGTCTGTCCTAGGCACACAATCCATTGGCGAGAATGTCGCAAAGGGCGACGGCGCTTACCTCGTCGAGCTGGTGCGCGAGGTGCTGGCCGAGGTGTATATCCCTGGTGCCCCTTGCATCTACGATCTCATTGAGGAGGCGGATCAGAGGCTTCAGGAGCTCGGCTTGGACCAGAGCTCAAAGGACGAGGAGCAACAAGCTGCTCAGGCACACGGTCAGCCAGCCAGTACTACCGATCACCAGAGCAGTTCTGACGGTCCGCAGTCACTGGACGAGCTAGCCGACCCGCCCCCCTGGGCGCTTTCGGACGTCGTCACGGAGAAGAAGTCCGTCTTCGTCGCGCGCGCGGCAGCAGTGACTTCCATCGATCAGGCAAAGCAGTACCTGACACACTTGTTGGCTACTGACAAGAAAGTGGCCAAAGCCACACACAACATCACAGCATGGCGGATCCACGGCCAAAACGGCGTGCAGTACCAAGATTGCGATGACGATGGTGAGACTGCCGCAGGTGGGCGACTGCTGCACCTCCTTGAACTGATGGGCGTTTGGGACGCTATGGTTGTGGTGACAAGATGGTACGGAGGCGTTCAGCTTGGACCCGACCGCTTTCGCATCATAAACCAGACGGCTAGAGACGCGCTAGTAAAGGGCGGCCTGGCACCTGATGCCGGCAAAGACAGTGTCAAGAAGAAGGGCAAGAATTGAAGCTGCAAGGCAGCCTCCCAGATCTGATGACGACAAACTGCGGAATTACCACACACCCTTCGGCCCCAGTGCCGGCGTATCCCCAATCCGCGTGACGAACTTGGCGTTGCCACTCCACTTGCGATCTCTCAGCTCGAGCAACGCCGCCTCCACGCCGTCGAGACCCTGCTCCACAAGTTCGTACCGATGACCGCGGAGGGAGTGCGTGGCCAGGGCATGCTCGATGGCCTTACTCACTACAGCGCCAAACAGCGGCCCGCCAGGCTTCTTGTCCTCATGGACATCCCCGACCCAGATCTGCTCATACCACACATCGATGGCTTTGAGATCCCTCTCCATCTTGCCCTCGGGGTCGTAAAACGGATGCGGAGCAACAGGCAAAGTGCTGGTGTACCTTCCCGTCTTCGGCGCGAGGACCTGGGTGAGGTACTTGACGGAGGCTGCAGAGTTTGCTGCGTCGAGAACATGGTTGATTGTCAGGCCGCCGGCAGCCTTCTTGATGTCGTCTATGACGGTAGGGGATCGGTAGTCCACGACAGCATCCACTCCCAAGGTCCGCACATAGTCTTTCGATGAGCCGGCGATGGCTATGACAGGGCCAATCTTTGGGTTGAGCTTGGCGAGCTTGATGGCGAAGGAACCGACAGCGCCACTGGCTGCATTCACCACGAGAGGCAATTTGCCCCGTCCGGCCTTGTCATCGCTACGATCCCACGGCGCAGGAAGCTGGAGGTTCCGGTACAAGCCCACAGCAGCCGTGAAGATCGCCAGAGGCATCGTCGCCGCCTCCTCATCGGAGATACTGTCAGGCAGGTGGAAGACCGTTTGCGCGGGACAGATGGCATATTCGGCATAAGTGCCGTTTGTCGTCCCCATGACGTGGAAACCGGCAACTCTCTCCCCGACCTGGAAGCCCTTCACCGCTGACCCGACTGCCGCTACCGAGCCAGCGCAGTCGTCGCCTTGGTTGAGCCGGCTGTTGAAGTAGGCGGGCTGCGGGTGCTTGTAATCCTTTGGGTTGCTGCCCGCCACGTTCACTTTCACGAGGACTTCGTTGGGCGCAAGAGAGGCGGCGGTGAGCACAGGGATGTCTTCGAGCTTGGTATGCAGCTTCTTCTGCTCGTCGTAGCTGCACGATGGAGTATGGTCAGTCAAATGTCGTGGGAGAGCAAAGGGGTCGCTGCCGTCGGAGTGTGAGCGTACAAGACTATCAGGTTCTTCATGGTGGTAGACATGGCTGCTGTGATGGGCTTGCTCGGGCGGAATGGCGACGATGCGTGATATTGATTGCCCGGGCTGATGAAGCTCGTCGGTGGGATCGGTCTGTTTCCCGTAGCTGTTTCGGGAGGCACAACAGTGAAGAGAAGACGATACTATCTTCTCGATGATGGCAGTTTGGCGCAGTCTGCTCTTATACGTTCCGCCTTCGTCGACTGCGTGAGTCGTTCCATGCTGCTGACCAAAGCTCAAATCGAAAACATATTCCATCAGGAGACCTACCGTCCATTGTGACTGCCGAAACTCGGCTTGCTCTCGGCCTCAAGGCTCAATGCTGACAAGACATGCCAAGGCCCGCCGAAAAGGCTTACTGTGCACGCTTGTACAGTATGTCCGGTCCAGCTGTCGAATTGTACGGTTCTTGGTCCTGTAGTGGCTTGGGGTGAAAGTGCTGACAAGTTGTGGTACAAAGCGATAATGGCGAGGCTACATGTCCTTCATGCCGAGCCAAGACGAGTCGGCATGCCTGCCTGCTGTCAGCAGCTTGTTACCATTATTCATCGTTCGTCATTGATCGCTCGCGGCGGCTCAAACGAGTACCCAGCCCGCAGTCGAGGGAGGGTGGTACTGTATGCAGCAGCATGAGGCCCGTCACATGATCGCGTGATGTCCGAGCACGAAGCGAACGATCCCGAAGGGGTGCTTGGTGGCCTGACTGGCGGCCTAGACGTCGTGTGCCTGCGCATGGCCGACTGTTCACTCGTGCAGTCTTCGCAAGGATGATGGCCCACACCCTGCTGCATGGACCAGGCCGCTGCTGTGCCATCGCAGAGTGTAGAGAGCCTGTTGGAGTGGAACAATCGGCAGGGAGGATGTGGTCACAGTATGGGATTGCCGCAAGATTATGCCACTGTATGAGACATGGGAATATGCAACCCCTGAGCAGTGCTTCATGGGATAGCGAGACTACCAAGCTAATTAGCCCACAGCGTGGTGGCGTGGTAACATTATCAAGCAATCGCAAACTCAGTGCTCGTCTAATACACGATGCGGCAGCTCTATAGAGCGAGCTTCGTGCTCCTGCGGCAGCAAATATGCCCATATCGATGCATAGCGCCTCCCAACCAAACTGTAGCAATCCCCGTCAGGAAACGCCGTGCCCTCCATCCGTCCCGTGGTATCGTCGCGTCAACAAAACATAGCGCCATGGTGTTTCCAGCGCAACGTGTCCTACACGTGCTCCGGCATCATGGCTGCTGCGGAGGAGCTCCGTTGCCGCTTGTGCAGCTTGGCCACCTTGTGGGACTGGTCCATCATCACGCCATGGACAGCGGACTCCTTCCTCGACGACCATGGAGCGGAACCAGCATTCTCCTTGTCGTCACCGTCGTCGTCGTCGTAGTCTTCGGGGCAAGGCGGTAGGATGAGCGGCGGCTCTCGCTCGTTGGCGCCTCGAGCTACCATCTTAGGTTTGACGCTGGCTTTGCGGATGGGTGATCGTACTGCCTGGTACGCTCCTGAGATCAGGATCGGCTCCGGCTCCTTCACTACGTTCAGGTCGGCGCCAACATTGCTGTCCGACGAGTTGTTCCGTCGTATACCTCTGCCGAAGACGTTGAGGCTGAGCGAGGAGGAGAACTTGTGCAGTCGCCGCTTCGATGGCGACATTGGCGTTGTCGGTCGCTCCGCAGATGATGAAGGGAAAGGGTCGTGGTCCAAAAAGTCCACCCTCCGCGTATTGCGTGCGAGATCCGGCGATGAGTCTGGCGTGCCGAAGGAGCGTGCTGCAATGGAGAGCGCTGGAAGACTAGGCCGACGTCGGACAGTCTTCACTCTCTTCGGCGGTTCCGCAATCGAGCTTGGTGCGGTCGAGACAGGCGAACGCTCGCCTGAAGTACGTGGAGAGTTGGTACGGCTGTTCTGACTGCTAGTCTGGCTGCCGATCTCCATACGGTTCAGGCGTGACACGGGCGGCCGCAATGGCGTAGCCGTGGCGGGTCGCCTCATGCGAGGGGTAGCTGGAACATCGACCAGTCTCGGCATGGAGATGACCTTGGCTTTGCCTGCCGGGACGAGCGTGACTGCTTGTGCTCTGTTGCATTGCTGTTCGACTCTGTTGCAACTCTGTGCGAGTTGCTCTGGGAAGGAGGCTTGGCTTGCTCGACTTGCCGGCTCACTGTCGCTGCTGTCCGAGTGGAAGCTCATGTCGTCACCGTCGTCGATCGGAGAGGCGACTTCTTCCTCTGAAGTGTAGCCGCGCCAGAACATGGGCTCGTCAGTAAAGTTCGTGATCGTTGCCGACGGTTCCGGCGTCTTCTTGCCAGGCTTGAAAGAGAACATCTCGTGAGGCGGCATGATCGTGATGTTGTCGTCGGACGGCATCGTCGCAAGCGCATGGTCGTCCATAGTCAAGGCCGTTGGTTTGATGAGAAAGTCATCAAGGGAACGTCTCATGGAGAAGTTGGCCATCGCTGCAACGTCTTTGCCGGTGCTGACTGTATCGCTGGCTTCTCAATCAAGTCGACGGACCGGGATGCGAAACACCACCGGGGTGGCACGCGAAAAGCGGTGCACAAGCGTCGGATTTATTGGAAACCTGCAGCGTCGCGGATAAAGGTGGGATGATGTTGATCGAATGGTTCCTGAGACATGCACAGTGACCCTGGTGGCGATCACACCTCATGCGACGCTATGCGGCTATGGCTCTGGTCGATCCGCGTGATCGGGCTGCTGCGCGTAAAGTTACTGTAGATGAGGGTTCCGCAGCGTAGGTACGGGCAATATTGATCTACTCGCCAGTGCGCTCGAAACCGTCGGTTCGCACGCGGCTTGAAGTCCTCAGAAGTCGATTACTGTCGATGCTTGGAGACAACCTCTTGGAAATGCTCGTCTTGCAGGCCGCACGAAGCGTGATCAGTGCACACAAGCGGCTGACGTTCGGTGCAAAGAGCCGTCTCGCAGCGTTCCACAGCGTCGTCGCAAGCTCGTGGAGAACTGTCTGGTCGGTGGAGAGGCTGCCGTACCAGGTTCTCGTTGCCTTTAGGAAGCGCTGGTGCAACAGGAAGTTCACCCACCCATCGGACGAGCGTGATCACCTTCGCTTTCCCTGCCGCGGGTGTGGCAGCCTTTACATCGGCACAACGGTGGGAGCTCGTCGACACGTCGGCCTCTCTACCTCCACTCCACTTCTTCAATCCTCCGGCGCAAAGGCGGTCAAAGGCCGGGCGGATGCCGACTCAGGCAGCATACAGGTAACAGCAAGCCGCTGAACGCGTTCATCGGCTCCGTGGTCCACCGTCCGTAATGCTTCGAGTTCCTTCGCAAGTTCGGGTTTCCCGTTTTCGTCGCCTGCCTGCGTCTTTAGCGGCGAAGGCGTCTGCACTCTATCTACGACTTTCCATGCTAGCGGCAACGGCGAAGAAACGCTGCTTTCAATTGGCCAGGGCTCCAGCGCTCTTGCCAGAAGCGGCGCGGGGCCGGCACATCCCTTTTACCCCACCTTCCTTCCCCGTAGCTCTGCACTTACATCAGCGCATCCTGTTGATCTACACTGGACGCCGCACGAGGTCACGAGATACAGATCGCAGGTGAGAAGGGTTACGGAGCTGCTTCACACAGCAACGCTTCGAAGGCTCGAATCAACAATATGGGGCAGAAAGAAAGGAAGCACTGACTCGAAAGCCGTGTCAAGTGTCAGCCAGAAACCAGACGTCGTAGCGTCGCACCGAACACAGATCAATGCTTCTTGGCTTGACGCTACTGCTACTCCGTGCAACCTCACCCTCACCCCACGAGGATGGCCTTCTGTGGGATGCGTGACGGGAGAGAGTCAGAAATAGCAACGTGCAGGAAAGGCGCACACGACGTCACGCACGAGAGTCCAGCGTCTGGCCCGATCGCGATAATGCTCCTGCGGTCCTCCTGCTCATTATTAACAGCAGCGGCGTTGTTGAGGAAAATCTTGCGGACAACGGCCTCCCCCCCAAACTGAGGACTCCTTCGTGACCTGTGTCTGAGCGTGAGCGGCCGGAGTCCGGGAGAACGAGACCTAGATAGAGCACACGCCAAATGTCTTTCGCAGTCATGCACTGCAATCTCAAACCCGCAACGGACGCTGCACGCACACGCTCTTCCTGAATCCCGTACATGGCCGGAGGAGGAGGTGGAAAGTATCCCATCCTTTAGGCCGTCTATATGACAACAGAAGCAGAGGACTGAACCCCCTGACACATGAGGCAACTTCAGCATCTTTTTCTTACTGTACCCATGCCCAATACTGCGTCCAGCTGAAGAAGAGACGCGAAGACCACCCCCGTAACGCCCGCACCCGACTCCGCACACACATCCTCCCAATGCACGTGCCGCCGCTGGCATCTGCAGGTCAGTCGGGGGGGGCTGCAGTCAGTTCATTTCTGCAGGCTTCGCCGTGAAACGCCCGAACATGCATGTTTGACACCCGATTTTCCTCGCGGTCGTGCAGACGGGACGCGACAAGTCCGTCTGGAACTAAGGTATTGGCGGGCTGTATGTCACTATTCGAGCCCAACCAAGACTACCGGCGGGTTCGGAAACGAAAACTGGCTGCAATGTATGTTAAATTTTCTTCCGGCCCGTTGTTGGTCTGTAGCGGTGGTTGATAACGTACCTTAGGGCAGGTCCCATAGGTAGATGGTAGTCATGCGTGCACACACTGAACGTCTGTCTACCTAAGTCGTGTAACGGGGGAGATCCACTCGATCCTCCGAGTGCGATGGATCATGGCGCCGTTCCCGATGGCGCTGCACAGCCGGGATACCCACCACTACAGTAGAGGTAAACTTGGCGAGCTTGCTATAGAGTACGCACAGTATCCATGCTTATATAAAGCAATAACGCCGGAAACGCCATGCTATGATCCCAGCCAGTTGCCTCCTCAACCCCAATGCACCCACGGCCTCCCACGCGCCCTACGAGGGCTCCCGCTTAATCCTCGGCTGCCACTCCTGCGCGCCCTCATACCCCCTCTTCACCCCCCGCCCCATCCCCGGCCCGTCCAGCCCTCCCCGCTCGTCCCGCGCGTCCTTCTAAGACTCACTGACCTCCCGCCGATTCACCCCGGGCGGCAGCTTCTCCACCAAATGCCTACTCGCCCGCCACACCTGAATCAGATTGTCCTCCGCCGCGCTACACATGACCCACGGATCATTCCTGTTCCACGAGAAGTCCGACACGCGGTTCGTGTGCCCGCCGTGCATGAACAGCATCTCCGGCGGCCCATCCTCGGCATCCTCGGGCGTCTGCTCCATGCCCGCGCGGCTCAGGTCCCAGAAGATCACGCGCCGGTCGTCCGAGGAGGAGGCGAGGATGGCGGAGTCGGAGGGGTGCCAGTCGATCTTGGTGATGACGTCTTTGTGGCCCTCGAGGCTGTGGATCTTGCCGTGGTCCGGGAAGCGGAGGTCGAAGACGCCGATTGTCTTGTCCGCCGAGCCCGTGGCGAAGAGCTTGTCGAGGGTGGGGTGGAAGGCGAGGCTGTTGATGGCGTCCTGATGCGCTTGCTTGAACAGCACGGCCGGGCGGGAGGTGCTGGCGGAGCGCATGTCCATGAGCTGCATGGTCAGGTCGTCGGAGACGGAGCCGAAGAGGTTCTTGCCGAGGGTGGGGTGGTACTGGACGTCGTTGACGGCGGCGGCGTGGTGGGTGTAGGTGGTTTTCGGCTTGACGGTCTTGGTGTCGAGGGTGAAGTCGCGGTGCAGGTCCCAGAGGTTGACGGTGTCGTCGTTGCTGCCGGACAGGAGCTGGCCCTCGACGTGCGGGTTCCATTCTAATGCGAAGCCCTGGTGGGTATGTATCAGCTAGTGTCTCCACACTCAGGTTATAACCCTACTGACCTCATCCTTGTGGCCGTGGAGGGTCGCTTGGGGCTTGGCCTCGCCGGTGGGGACGGAGGGGTGCTTGGAGCGGTCCCAGACGTAGACGTTGCGATCGCTGGCCCAGGTGGCGATGATGTTGGGGTTCTGGGGCTGGTAGCGCGCCTTGTTGACCTCGCCCGGGTGTTGGATCTTCTGCACGATGTTGAAGGTGATGGGCTCCTTGCTCGCGCCGTACCCGCCCAGCTCTTCCGTCGTCGGGTTGTAGTCGGCGAGGGTGGCCGGTGGCGGGTTCGGGAGGTTGAGGTGTCCGATCTGGAGGTAGTCGTTTTGCTGGCCGGAGGTGTGGGTGCCGAGGAGGAGGCGGTGTTGGCGCATGGCCTTGCCCGGCACCTCTTTGACGTCGGGCAGCCATTGGGTGGTGAGGGTCGGCCATTCGAGTGCGCGACTGCATACATGTCTCAGCTCGTGTGTGTGTGTGTTTGTGGCTGGCTTTTCTGTGTGATGCTCACCTGTACATGATGTCGTAGAGGAAGACGGAGTTCTTCTTCCAGATCTTGTACTCCTCGTTGATCAGCTTGTTCTGCATCTCCTCCGTGTCGCGGCCCGCGGGCTCTTTGTCGGGCGTCAGTACGGGGGCGTTACACCATGCTTCCGGAAGGTCGGCGGGAGGCATGCTGCAGAGAGAATAGCTCTATGGTCTGGATGTGGATGTGGATGTGCTCAACTCACCTGCATCGTCCATCTTGGGCAGATCAGCCGGAACCGCTGTGGCAGTCGCTCTTGCCGCTTCTATGGCGGTGTGAGCACCTTACGTAAGGTAGGTAAGAGGGAGGGGCGGAGTGAGAGAAGGTGCATGTGCGATGGTTGCGACTGCAATATCGAGAGAGCTTCACGCGTTTCCCTCCCACTTTACGCGACCTGTCGATCTCGCCTTAGTCATCCGATCGCCCGAAGCGTCATGTGGGGGCCCGTGCTGAAGTCGACCAACTCACGAGTGAACGCCGCCAACGTGTCTCCCTTTCCTGCGCCACAGACTCCGTGTCGCGAACGTCGTCCACCCCTTCATCATCCTCACCAGTACACGCCATACTACCCCCTACTACCACCACCGACAACCCGACCGACTCCGGCGAGCCGTGAGATACCGCCGCCGCCATGGGTATGACTGCCACCCTCAGCCGTGAGGCCATATGTGAAGCCGGTCTCATACTGATATGATGTCTTTCAGGTGTCCCCAAGTTCTTCCGCTGGCTCTCCGAGCGCTATCCCGCCATCTCCCAGCTCATCGCCGAGAACCGCATCCCCGAGTTCGACAACCTCTACCTTGACATGAACGGCATCATCCACAACTGCACCCACGCCGACTCCGGCGTCGCCGTCACCAAACACGTCACCGAGGACGAGATGTTCATCAAGATCTTCAACTACATCGAACACTTATTCGGCAAGATCAAGCCGCAGAAGCTCTTCTTCATGGCCATCGACGGCGTGGCGCCGCGCGCGAAGATGAACCAGCAGCGAGCGAGACGCTTCAGGACGGCACTGGATGTCGAGGTCACGCGCGAGAAGGCGATTGCGGAGGGCAAAGAGTTACCGAAGGAGGATCCGTTCGATTCGAACTGCATCACACCCGGCACGCAGTTCATGGCGCGCTTGTCGGAGCAGCTGAAGTACTTCATCGCGAAGAAGGTCAGCGAGGACATTGATTGGCAAGGCACGGAGATTGTGCTCTCCGGCCACGAGGTTCCGGGAGAAGGCGAGCACAAAATCATGGAGTACATCCGCCAGGCCAAGTCGCAACCGAACTACGACCCGAATGTGCGCCACTGTCTGTACGGTCTCGACGCCGACCTGATCATGTTGGGCTTGTTGTCGCATGATCCGCACTTCTGTCTTCTGAGAGAAGAAGTCACGTTCGGCCGGCAGTCGAAGGCGAAGAACACGGAGCTCGAGCACCAGAACTTCTACCTCATGCATCTCTGCATAGTGCGCGAGTACCTTGAGTTGGAGTTCCAGGAACTCAAGCAGCCAGGCGCGATTGGAGACGTGCCGTTTGACTTGGAGCGCGTTATCGATGATTTCATCCTCATGGCGTTCTTCGTCGGCAACGATTTCTTGCCGAACTTGCCACATTTGCATATCAACGAGGGGGCGCTGGCGCTCATGTTCGGCGTCTACAAGCAGGTCTTGCCGAAGGCGGGAGGCTACATCAACGAGGGTGGAGTCATCAACCTGCAGAGGATGTCGTTGCTTTTGGATGAGCTCAGTCATGTTGAGTATCGCTTTTTTGAGCACGACAACCAGGACGCGGGCTGGCTGAAGGATAAAAGCGTCGTGAAGGAGGACGTCATGGCCAAGGTGAAGAGGAAGGGGGTGCAGGTGATGACGACTTACCAAAAGGAGCTGTATCAGACTGTCAAGCGGTACGTCAACAGCCGCACCGGAAACGGTGAGGAGCAGGCGCCGCTTGATATGCCTGCCAGCTTGAAGGCTGCAGACAGGGCTTTCGTTGAGGAGCTGGCTAAGAGCCTGCACCTCACTTGTAAGACCGTCGCAGACGATGAGGGCACCCGCCACCCCCAAGTCTCTTTCCCAGCGCGCCCAGCAATGGACGACTCGGAAGACGAGGAGGAGGAGTCGCAGAACGCGCTCCTGCGCGTGTTCAAGCAATACGACCGCGCGAAGATCGAAGACGTCAGCGCCGCGGAGGCGCAGACGAAGGCGCAGGAGAAGTACGACCAGAAGTTCCACGACTGGAAGGACAAGCACTACACCGACAAGTTTGAGTGGGGCCTCAACGACGAGGCGGAGCTGACGGAGCTGACGGAGAACTACGTGCAGGGCCTGCAGTGGGTGCTGTACTACTACTACCGCGGCGTCGCCAGTTGGCCGTGGTACTATCAATACCATTACGCACCGATGATATCGGATGTGAAGAAGGGGCTGAAAGCGAACATGAACTTTCAGCTGGGTCAGCCGTTCCGGCCGAACCAGCAGCTGATGGGTGTCCTGCCCGAGCGCTCGAAGAAGATCGTGCCGCAGGTGTACTGGCCGCTGATGATGGACCCGAATAGTCCCATCATCGACTTCTACCCGCGGGACTTCGAGCTGGACATGAACGGCAAGAAGCAGGATTGGGAGGCCGTGGTCAAGATCCCGTTCATTGACGAGAAGCGGCTGTTGGCGGGCATGGCGCCGAAAGACGCCCTGCTCTCCGACGACGAGAAGAAGCGGAATTCCTTCGGCGTGAGCTTGAAGTTTACGTATGCGGCCGAGGTGGATTTCACGTACCCGAGCAGTCTGCCGGGCATTTTCCCGGACTTGGAGCACTGTCGGTGCGTGGAGAATATCTTCGAGCTGCCGACTATGGAGGGCTTGGAGTTCCACGTTGGGTTGATGCCGGGTGCGAAGCTGGGGGCCGCGGCGCTGGCGGGGTTCCCGAGCTTGCAGACGCTGCCGCATAGTGGGATGCTGGGCTTCCACGGCGTCTCGGTGTTTCAGCAGGACAGCAGGAATGAGAGTATGGTCGTGACGCTGGCCGAGGGGGAGGAGGGGGGCACGATTGCGCATGCCAAGGCGAAGCTGGGGAAGGCGGTGCATGTCGGCTTCCCCTTCTTGTCCGAGGGCAAGGTCACGGGGGTCAGCGACGAGATGTTCATCTACGTCCTCGCGAACCCGGAGTTGCCGGCCACGGCGCAGAATGTCGTGCAGATCCCGCACCAGCCGCAGAGTATCTCGGACTGGAGGAAGAAGGCGGAGCGCATCGAGTCGGTGTACTCGAAGCGCCTGGGCATGATGATCGGCACGGTCGAGAGTCTAGTGCAGGTCCACATGCTCGTCGGCCTGCGCAAGACGGAGCAAGGCGCTACGGTGAAAGAGTACGCGCCGATCGCGGGCATGGAGCCGGACTACGCCACGCAGACGATCGTGGACCGTGTCCTCAGCGAGGACCAGCGCTTCCTGGAAAAGGAAGCTGTCCCCATTGAAGACGAATTCCCGATCGGCACGCGCGCGTTCTTCCTGGGCGATATGGCCTACGGCCGCCCGCTGGAGGTCACGAGCCACGTGGGCGAGAAGGCGGAGGTGTGGGTCAGCATGCTGGCGCAGAAGGAGGCGGAGTTCGGGCGCGAGATCGCTTTCCAGGCGGAGAAGCTGGCGCCGTACCGGCCCTCGTACGCCGTGGCGAAGATGCTGCGCCTGCACCCGCTGGTGCTGTCGAAGCTGACGTCGGCCTTCAACGTCAGCTCGTCCGGCCTGCGCCTGAACTTGGGCCTGAACCTCAAATTCGAGGCGCGGAAGCAAAAGGTGCTGGGGTACAGCCGCAAGTCCGCGAATGGGTGGGAGTACAGCCAGAAAGCTGTTGATCTACTGGTGCAGTACATGACGAAGTTCCCGGAGTTTATTGCCAAGATCGAGGCGAATCCTACCGGGGATGGGTGGGAGGATACAGCGTTCTATGCCGATCCGCAGGAGGCCAAGGCCAAGATGAAGGAGATTGGGGCTTGGCTCAAGAGCGTGGAGACCAAGGGGTTCGAGAAGGTGCCGTTGGAGGCGGAGCAGCTGGACGGGGACACGGTCAAGAAAATCGAGCGCGCGGCCGACGCGAATAACGTCAAGGGGAACCAGGTGGATGGCAAGAAGATCGCAAGCGTGCCGCGCAGCGCGCTGTTGAAGCCCGGCGAGGCGGAGCAGCGCACCAGCAAGCAACACTTCCGCATCGGCGACCGGGTGGTCTATGTGCTCGACTCCGGACGCGTGCCGATTGCCATGCGCGGCACGGTGGTCGGGCTGACGCGCACGGCGCGCCAGACGCTGCTGGATGTCGTCTTCGACTCGACGTTCATGTCCGGCACGACGCTGAATGAGCGCTGCGCGCCGTTCCGCGGCAGCACGGTGCCGAGTGGCGCGGTGCTGAATCTGTCGGAGAAGCAGGTCGTGGCTATGAGTGAGGCGGCGAGGGCGAGGGCGCCGGGTCGGCCGTTTGCGCCGCTTGTGCCGGGGCAGCATGCCGGTGGTGGCGGTGGGTATGGGAATGGGAATGGTGCAGGTGGGTATGGAGCGCCAGGCGGGCCGCAGTTGAGGCAGGGTGCCGCGCCGCCGGTGTTGAGGGGTGGGTATCGGGGCGCCGTTACGGGGCCGCAGGCTAACGGGATGCCGAGGGGTGGGTATGTGCCTAGAGGCCGGGGCGGTGGGCCGGCGGGAGGCCCGCAACAGAACGGTCAGGGCGTGGGTCAGCAACAGACTCTGCCGATGCATACCCGCGGCAACGGCAACGGCAATATGAACGGCGAGGCGAGGAACTTCACTCCGCGCGGCGCGGCTAACGGTGGACCGAGAGGCGGCCGTGGCGGTGGTGGTGCGGGGAACAGGCAGGGCTACACGGTCGTGGATAATAGCGATCCGGCGGAGGGGGTGGTGCGGAATAACCCGGGGTTCCGGCCGCAGAGTTATAGTAGTGTGCCGCCGCCGGCGGATCTGAATGCGAGGGGCAGGGGGCGCGGTGGGGGTGGAAGGGCTAGGGGCCGGGGTGGAAGGGGGAGGGGTGAGGCTGGCTCTGAGGGGGTTTGAGATCGATGAGCAGAGAGGGCTTTGGGCTTCTGGGCTTTGGGCTTTGATGCCTGGGCCTTGAGGAAGGGTTGGATGACGTGATGGTGGGCTTGTCGTGCTATTTGGCATTGGTCACGGCAGTCATGGTGAAAAGATGTCATCATGGCTGCGTGGCACCACCTCAGCTTTTGGTACGCCAATGGCAAGCACGGGGAATATATATACCCCACGACATGCATGCTTGCTCTGCACCGAGTCCGATATGGAATCAACTGCCTAGCCTTCGTCCTCCTGTGCAACACTAAACAAAGCTCTTTCGCAGGAAGTACTTCTATGACCGGCGAAGAGGCACGTCCGTTACCTCCGACACAGCACAGTATCGGCCCATTCTACTCAGGCATGACAGACGGATCTGGCCAGTTTCTTCCTACACATGAGACCGCCCAGCAGTGTCATGCAGCTGCCGCTTCCGACATGAGCCGACCCCTCACTGATTCTGACCCCGGCGTCCACCGCAGCGTCAAGCGATCGCAAGCGGACTTGGACACAAGCACCTCAAGTAGCTCTTCCCCTCAGCCACCAGTCAAGTACCCTAAGCATAGCGCTAGCCCTTCGGCGCAGTTCTCTGAAGCTGGGGCGGAAGCCATCTTAACTTCATGGTATGACACTTGCAGGTCTCAAAACCTGGACCCAATCGACTCTGATAACCAAGTCCAAGGTCTTTCTCTTCTGCTTGGCTTGTCGCCTGCCAAGATCGGTCAGTGGTGCGGCAAACATGCCCTAGCGCCGTTGATACAGGCGAGTCCAGGTACAGCAGCTCTGGGAGCGCGGTCTCTCCAGGGTGAAGGCAGGGATGATCGCCGGCGTAGGCTCGCTGAGACACATGCTGCTAACTCAAGGTTCAAGACGTGCGCAAGCAACGTGCCGGTGCCAGCAAAGGGTGGGAAGCTGAAGTGTACGTGGGGTTGCAGCTTCTCGCATCCCAGACGCTATGAGTGGGAAAGACACGAAGAGCTAAGACAGCCGCAGAACTTTTGGGTGTGCGACATTTGTGTCGACACCAAAGAAGACCGTTGCGTATTCATCAGTCAGAGGCAGGACAAGTTCTTCGATCACGCAAAGACGAGCCACAGTCACGGGGACCGCAACAGATTGGCGGCGAGGTCGAAGGTGGACTATTATGCGGGCTTTGACCAGACGTGCACTTTCAGGTCGGGCTTCAGTAGCGACATGTGCGGACATGTCTTCACCGGGTCCTGGAAGGAAAGAAACGATCATTGGATCACCCACTTTGGCGAGGACATAGATGATGAAAGCTTCGGGGGTCCCCCTGGCGATGGTGCACACTATGAGCATCCGGGTCCCGATCTTGGCGGCGTCGGTCCGTTGCAGGGGCCGTCCACAGGTTCCAAGCAGGCAAGCAAGAGCTCCAGCTCGAACTCGGGATCTACTCAGTGTGCGTCAACAGCTAATGGCCTTTCCATGCTGTCTACTTCCGGCTTGATCAAAGAGCTCGATACTCCATTGCACAATCTCTACCCACTCATACTCATCGACGTCGAACACCGGCGATTCGTCAAGCCGATACAAAGGCCGAAGTACCTTGCCTTCAGCTATACGTGGGCGTACGGAGAGCCCACCATGTCCATCGGGTTCAGCGCGGACCTATCACGCGAGGATACTCCAATATCTCAGCTTGGCCCGCTCGGTCTACCGTTTCAGAAGGCTATGACGCTGACGGCAGAAATGGGTTATGCATACGTCTGGATTGATGCCTTGTGTGAGCCTTATGCTGACTTGGCGAGAAGAGACAAAGTGTTCGAAGGTGCAACCATGATCATCGTGATTGCTTGCTGCCCAAGGTTCGATGATCTGGTCTGGCACTTCACGTGTCATTTCTGTGATCTGCCCACTGTTCGGTCATGGATGGAGCACCGGATCGAACTTCACCATATACAAACACTAGGCCACGGAGCTTACGGCATTGTTGACGAAGTACAGCTGCTTCCGGCGCGGCAGAACTACGCTCGCAAGATCTTGTTTCGTACGACTGTGCGAGATCGCCATGGCAATGGACAGTCCCACGAAATTGAGGTCATGCAGAAACTCAACCAGCTGGACCACCCTCACATCGCTCGGTTTGTGGCAGCTTACCACGACACGAAAGCATTGAACATCCTGATGAAGCCGGTGGCAGAGTGTGATCTGAGGCAATATCTCGCGGAGCCATCCAAATGGCCTCGGAAACGCACGGAGGTTCAGAGGTGGTTCATGTCATTGGCATCAGCTTTGGAGTGCATGCATCGAGCGTCGTGCAAGCACAAGGACATCAAACCCGCCAATATTCTCATCAACGGAGACGAGGTCTTCTTGACTGACTTCGGAACGGCTATTGACTTCTCCACGCACTCATCAGGCTCTTCCGGTAGCGCCCTAATGACGCCCAAGTACTGCGCACCCGAAGTAGCCAGGCATACTACTCGTGGCCGTAGTGCAGACATATACTCTCTAGGCTGTGTGTTTGTGGAAATGATTACACTCGACTTGGGGTCCAACTTGGCAGAACTTGCTGCTTTCACCAAGCTATGCGCAAACGATAGGCTTCGCCGGGACACCTATCACGAGAACGAGCAGAGTGTGCAACTCTGGCTGCGTCAGCTGACAAGCCGTAAGCCGAGCGTATATCAGCGCACAGTTCTCCACCTATGCGGAGAGATGTTAGCCCCTACACCCAACACCCGGCCAAGCGCCGAGGCTGTGGTCAAACGACTTTGCCCGAGCACCGACTGTGCTGGGCAGACCAAAGACCTCCAGTGCCATTGTTGCTTGCGCCGCGACGCCATGAACCGCGCCCGAAGCCTCAACATACTGGTCGGCTACAGGCCATGCCTCCCAGACGCGTCGACGCTGTCCGCAGGCCGCAAACCATCCTCCGCTCTGCGGGCTCGCCGGTGGAAGACTACGGACGCCCGAAGCTGCCGGGCCCACGGTGAAAGCATGACAAGTGAGCCTACTGGGCAAATGGCACACCGAATGCGCTTCATGGCTGGCGGAAGACTGTGTTTGTCTTCGCTTACGCATATACCACCGCATGACACACCAAAGGTCGGCATCGACAGCATAACCGCTGGCTTCCACGGCATACAGTCGCGCCTTTCTTGGCTCACTGACGGAGCAAGCGCGCTCTTAAGTTCCGCCACGGCGGCTTGGCTTTCTCCGGATGTCAGCTGCTTTGCCACGGTCTTTACGTCTGGTAGCTCGCCGTTCTGGGATCTTCTTAAGAGCCGCGAGACCGTGTTGGGGCTGTCCATCATGGTCTTTACCGAATCCGGAGACTGCGAACTCGCCCTATTGCAGAATGGCGGAGACACGATCTTCATGACACTGGAGCAACGCATGACATTGTCGTGGCACACGAAAGCAGTCGTCCATGTCTGGCCTGGTGGAGCATCTGTCTCGCTTTCGGGCATTCAGAAGCACGAGCACTCAAGGTCCGGTGGCTATATGCCGGCCAGGTCGCTCCGCAAGAACCGCAATGCTGGCTCGGCAGCATCAATCACGATACTCGCTGCGCAGGACACTTCGTCGGGCAACCGGAAGATGGCGCAACGTGTGAGCAATGTATGGTGTTCATCCATGTGGCCGCTTGAGGACATGTTGGCATCGGCCACGCAAGGGAAGTTCCCCATCGACAGCATGATCATCTTACGGTGAACCCGCTGCGCATAGTTACACCCCAATCCTAATACCTTTGCTGGACACTATTTGGGAGCGTTGATTGTTTACATTCTGCATACTGAACTTTAATGCACTGCTAGCTTGGCTCCGATTGCTATCATGATATAACGACCAGCAGACGAAGGTCCCTTTATCACTCGGGATGTGGTGACTAGAGCGCAGGAAAACGGTCGCCAGATCGTCTATGGGACGAAACAGATAAGCAGCGTATAGGTATACCTCTCCTTTCGTAGTGCAACCCGAAATTGAATAGGAAAGGTACCCAAGGCGCGGCGAGAGATTCCATTCGCATTTAGAGCGGCCAATGTCGAGTCCTGTCATGTACTACTTTATACAATCTTCGTGCCTGCAGCTCAGCATGATGTACAATTATGGTCGAACGAAGGGCTCAGTGCTCATAGCGCCAGAGGAGCTTATGGCGACAGCAGAGAATGGATAACTTGCGAGAGCTCTGTAGCCATCGCAACACATCCGGACATACCTTGCGCTTCGCGTTGATAGAAGATGGCTCTGTTTGGGTGCCAGCGGAGTCTCTCCGCTCCGAGGGTCTGATTGAGGTCACCAGTCGCGCTGAACAAGCGCATGAGACTGTGCTGGCAGGCCTTGAGACGCCTTGCGCAGCGACATTCGACTCTCTGGCAAGGCCAAGAGAGGCTCGGGTATCGGATCACCTCCACGCGATCCAGTAAAGAACACGTCGCAGTCCTCCCTCCATCTTCGATACAAAACAGCATCACTCGTGAGCGCCGTCCGCTCAGTAGGGAGCAGCACATGGCTTCTGCACTCATGCTTGCTGTGTTGATCAGGCTTGTGGCGGTCTTTGTTCCGAGGGCTCTGGTCGTGAGGTTGGCGATAAAGTTGGGCTTTGTAAGGTCGTGGAATCGGACCTGCCCAAAACCGATTGTAGATCGACGCGCCGAGCGGAAACAGCAGGGTGAACACCGGCACATAGAAGAAGAATAGCCACACCAGGAGATCCTCAACTTTGTCGAGGGACTTGATGAACGCCGGTGGTGTTGCCTCTTTCAGCAAAAGCACTCCGGCTTCTATTATCAACAAGGTAAGAAGCACACGAGAGAAGAGCAGCATGATGGCTGACTTTTCGCAAGTTCTGTTGATTGAGGAGGATGATGAGAAGTCGCCAAACGTTCGTGAGCTGATGTAGCGTGCGGTTGTCAAACTGAGCGCGGTTGAGAACGTGACGCAAGACCCTCAGGGAACGATAATTCTTGTAGGAAATTTGTTCACATTTGACAGTCTGTAGTAGTAGCAGCAAAGGCGTCATCGCAGTCGGCAAGCTGTGTCAACACGAAACACCTTGCAAGACGGCAATGCGCATGGCCGACCTCAGCAGTAGAATGTTGCCGACGAAGATCATGGGCGTTCTTTGAGCCATTGGGCGGCAAATTCGACGCCGATGGCAATCACGGGCAGAACATGCTCGGGCACTACCACAGCTGTTCGACCCGTCTGTCTCGGCTGATCGCAATGGCTCGGCTGGTGGTGAGGCCACGTAGGCACGGAAGGCATCCAGAACTGCGGCCAGTCGAGCAGGTAGCCACCAGTTGCGTGCAGTATCCTGTAGTTTCCTGGAGAGACCACTCAATGGTGCATGGGCGCTGTCAATGGTAGAATGCCGTAAAGAAGGGTTGTCAATGTGAATGCCCTCGCCAATAGCATCGTCGCGAGGAACACCAAACCCAGCATGCCTCTTGCAGAGATCTCACGAAATCCCACTGCGAAGGCGCGAAACGGTGTTGTGCATGCGACGTGTCTAGAGCGCAACCGCACGTAACACTCGACATTACTCAGGCTCGCGCACGGCGCCCAGCAGTGCTACTTCCTCGACCGCCTGAGCCATCTAAGCGCCATCGGCAACCAAGGAGGATGCAAGCACGCGCAAGTACGACGTTCTTTTCCGGGTACCTGCTCTCGCCACACTTGACATCGGCTTGTACGTCTTCGTCCTAGGCGTGATTGGTGCTCGGGTACCTGAGGATCGGTGTCAGTGTTTTCCAGTGCCCTGGATCGTAGAGCAACACCGCATGCGTTGGGTCGTACCGTGTAACGCTGCGTACCACAACACCGGCAGTGTCACTGTGTCGTGTCGCCTAACCGAGCAACCTCATTTCAACGTCCCATGGTACGCCGCGGGTGTCTACCATAGGTCGCGTTAGCGTGACAACAGATGTACAGTGACATACGGACTTGGAGCGAGATGGAGAGAACGATGAGGCAAGTGAGCTTGACATGGAGCCTCAAACTTTCCACGTACTGACGCAAGATATCTACAGCAGCCATCTCAATCACAACCCTGTGTGAGCTATGCACATGCTATCATTAATGTATCCACCCAAGAATCATAATGCCAAGTCCAACCCCTGAGTGTCCAGCCAAAACGCCCGGCTTGCTTGAAGTGGTATCATGCAGATACGTAATACTGGAGTGAGGCTCCACACATTCCGTCACGCACGTCGGCTGGTGTCGCCGAGGCAGCGTGGTGTTCGTCTTGAGGCGTCAAGGCGAACGTGAAGAAGGTCGCTGAGATGCATCCTGTCTTCGTGCTTAAAGTCTCGGGAAGAGAGCGACCGAGCGCCCAAGGTCACGCTTGCCGACAGCGGTGCCGTTGCCGTCAGCGGAGCAGTTGGCCGTGAAGACGCCCAGGTTGACGAGCCATGCGCCGCTGTTGAACTCAGAGTAGACGGTGTTGATGAGCCATGGCTCGCTGGTGTTGGCGCTGCGCGTGGTCTCCATGACGATGTTGCCAGTGATCAGCTGTGGGGTCTGGGCCGAGCGCCACCGGATGACGACCGGGCCTTCGCACGCGTACCACAGGTTGAGGATCTCGAAAGGGATGGCTGGCTGCGCGGCCTGACCGGCCTCGAAGGCCGCCCGGCTGTCGAAGGTGACGGAGCCGAGGGCTTGCGGGCCAGTGCAACCGGAGTTGATGAGCTCGGTGACGGAGTCGGAGTAGTCGGTGAAGTCGACAGTCAAGACCTGGTCGGCGAGGGCGTCGGAGTAGCTGGCGATGAGGGTCTTGAAGTTGTTGGCCACCACCTGCGCCTGGTCGTAGGTCATGCATGTGTCGTTGCAGTCCCTCTTCTGGATGACTGGAAAGGTAGGGGTGGCGATGGCGCCGATGGCGAAGGCCGCGGCCGCGATCATGGTGCTGCGCATCTTGATGGTTTGTGTGGTGATATTAGAAGGTGGTAGTTGTGTTGTTGTAGAAGTGCTGGCTGTTTCGGTCTCTTGGAATGGGTTAAAACGAAAGACTATGAACTTGGAAAGAGTGTGCTGGGAAAGATGGCGGTTGGGAGTGAGAGAAACCAGGAACCTCTGCGGGGCGCTGTCGTATGTCTTTTGTTTCCCGCCTGCCCAAAGAACGCCTGAACACCACGGTAACCCAAATGAAACAAGTAATTTCGCAGGGGGCGAGCTGAAAATAGCATTGACTTGGCTCCGCTTGCCAAGTTTGGCGTGTGCTCGAGACGTTGATCTGGGAAGCTAAGCAGAGACCCGCAGCACTATTGGCCAGCGCACCGTATGGCTGAACGCCGTTCCTCTGCGATTCGCTGGGCGGTCGTCCACAAGGCCAGAAAGGGTAAGGTGGCGGTGCCAAGAGTAAGCGGCAAATTTGCATAAGGAGGTTTCGATGCACTCTGTTCGGGGCTGGGGATCCACCCGTGCATCTGCACCAGACTCCAGTGCACCTGAGAATCCAAGATCTCGATTGTCCGTATTCCAGCCTGTCATCATGTGATTCCTTGGCGCTGTTCGATGTCTCTGGTTTTGTCGCACGGTCTTCGAGCTGCATACAACCGTACCGACAAATGCCCCTACCCGGGCTGTCACGCTGCCGCGCCCAGGTTGTCGCCCTGCCGGTAGAACACGACTCACGAGTGTCATGACCACAACTTCCACAGGGCCGCACTCAGGCAGCTGAATCTGAATCTTGTGAAAACCGCTCAGTTGCTGCGGCAGCCTGCTAGCGCGCCACACCTCCTGCCATGCCCGCGTGCCGTAAACTTAAAGGGAGGGAGGCTGACCTCCTCCATCGAATATTGGGGCTGGCTCAGTGCTGAACGCCCGTTCTCTGACACGCATGCCGCTTGCATTATTGCTGACTGGAAATTATCTGAAGAGCGGTGAAAGTCCAGATACAGCGCAGCGCAACTCTTAAACTCTTCCCACGCTGTGTCTATGTCTATGGCTCATGGCTCATCTCAGAGTCGGACCCCGGGATATCGGATTATCGGTGGACCTGGAGTTGGAGATCCGACAGCCGCCTCCGCCCTAAACACCTGCCTTACCTATGCAGAGCTTCGGACATTTCGTAACACCACCACCGTTTTCGTCAATCTTGCTTGTCACGTTCAACCGCTAGCCAACCTCACTGAGTCAATACAGAGCTACACAACTATTGTGCGGAACTTCGGCAGTATCGAATGCCTGCGCCTCTGTTTATACGGCTATAAGTAGCCTATAATATAGACTGCGATGACCGCATGGGGAAATAGCAGCGTTCCAAAATTGCCACCGGCTTCGGAACGGCATCTCCTTCTGAAAGGAAGTCATTGCATTCGAAACCGTCCTTGACTTGGCACTTCTTGGTGCAGATTTCACCATGGAGTCATCGACCTCGACCGCTGTGTCCAGCGAAGAGTACCTTTTGCTCTGGCAACACCATTTTTGATGCGCTACTGTCGTCGCAAAGATGCCATAAGTGTGCCACGAGGAAACACTCACATGTTGCTGGCCACGCCCGCTAGAAGCTGAGAATACCAGGTAGTCGACGAACCCGGATCTTGCTGGAAGGGCCTCTGGGTCCTTATACATCACCACGCTCGTAGCGACAGCGCAGCAATACGCCTGAGCACCTTATCGCCCGACCAACCGAACGACCGGCCGACAAGCACGTCTCCAGCTGGACCCACTGTTATCGAGGCTCCCTGAGGCTGCCCGTACCCCAAGGACATGCAGACGCAGTCGCAACGTCCACACCGGTCAGTTGCTGACTCGACAGCGAGTGTACTTAGACCAATCGCTTACGCCTGCGCCGCACGTTGGCGTCTGCATGCCTGCGGCGGCTACACAGCCTGATGCTTCGTAGTAGTCTTCATAAAGGCAAGAACAAACCATAGTGAAGTCCTCCTCTCCACTCCGTTCTCTCGTATCTACTTCTCCGCCCGTCACCAGGCACATGGCTAAGCTTGTCCCGAATACAAATCCGCCGCCGCCAGCCGTGTGTGACGACCAAAGGCTCCGTCGGGGCGGCACGCTGAACCTCAGACAAGCTGTGGCACAAGTTATATCTGGGTGCCTCGAACGCTCCCCGGCAGTGAGGACACGCAACCGCATTCTTGCTGTGAAGGCATACTTCAATACGAACGGGGTTTCGGCGAAGCATCTGTTGAACGCCCGCAACATGCCTGACACAGTAATGTCGGGTTTCAAGCCGATTCGAGACTGGGTCGTACACGTGCTGGCCGGCATCCACCGTATCTTCGGAGCCACCCTGCATGTTGTCGTTAAAACGATTCGCTCTATCAGGGACATTGCGCTGTGGACTTACCATCTACCCTTCCGAGTAGTACATGCTCTGAGCCGCATGCTAGGTGCCGTGGGTCACGGGATTGTCACCGCTTGCTTCTTTTTCGCCAAGGCCCTATTTTACACGATTGCAGCATGCGCGTTGCTTTAGCTCGCGTACGCTGCTTGCAAGATGGGACTGCGGATATTGCACAAGCACCGCAGCTTGCGGTTGGAGAAGCAGCAACGGCTTGAAGATGAAGCTCGCAGGTCTGAGTATGCACAGGCTCGAATAAGAGCGGAGGTTCAGCGGAGAAAGGAAGCAGAGCGGGAAAGGCAGCGGCAAGTCCGGAGGGAGCAGGAAGTGCGAGAGCAAGAGGAGTCCGCGCGCGCAACACAAAAGGCCAAGGAGCACTCGCAACGGCAGCAAGATGCATTCAAAGCGCAACAGAAGCAAGAAGATCGCCGCATGTACCAGCAATGGCGCGAGATGTGTGACATCATCTTCACGCATCCAGCTCAAGCGACACGAATACCAGAGCCGCCAAACTGGCCGTGCGGTGATATCGGGTGCACAGTCCCGCGCAAGTTGAAAGCATGCCGCCACAATCTAGAGCGATTCTTCAGTGCCACTGGTGACATTCAACTCACGCTAAATGAGGAGAGGCTTAGGTGGTCACCGAACAGACGTGTATTTGCCGAACTAGAGAACAATGGGGTCAAGGGCGCAGGTGGGATGGCGACCGAGCTCTTCCAGGTTATGGGGAGTCTTCGCTCGGAGTAGGACTTACACTCTTCGGGCTATTGCAACGATGTGCTTGCTACTGGGCTAGCACACAAGTACCTCCAGCGAATCCGTCCTTAACAATCGCAGCTGCCGCCTCAGCAGTCTCTTCACAGTCCCGATACCCCTTCACAAGAGCACCTTCCTTGGTACATATGTTGAAGTTAACTGTTGTGGCGCTGGAAGCTCTGATTGCACTTTCTTTGTGATCCACAAGCTATAAGCTACCTCGCTGCTGGCCAAGACGGGCATACTCGGGCTTTCTACGATGCCATATGAACCGCTTTGGTCGTTGTGAAGTACTACAAGCAAGACTATCCATCGTGTGACCTGAGCAGTGAGATCTCGTTCATGACTCGGACCATTGCCGCAAACAGTCCTCGTGTCGTTCCTGATACATTATCATCTGGATGGGAAGCAGTGGCTCGTACTCCCTTTCTTCAGTGGTCACAATTCAGACGAATTCACTCGGAGACACAAGCCCAATCTCTCATTTATGGCACTGCGCCTAACATCTAACAGAGGCTCTTATCTGCCTTCACCTCTGGTTTAGGGACTCCACGTGTATGACGCCGGCGCCATATTGGCCTACTGCCTCACGCAACAGACCTTTCAGCCGGATTTCTTTGCGAAAGCCCGCCGCAGAAGGCAGTCTCGAAACTTTCCCAGCATTGTGCTCGCCGATTCTGGTATTGCTTCGACAGTTCCGAACGACGCTTCAGGAATTTTGCGCCTACTCTATTCGAAATGTCGACTCGAAGCCGTCAACTCATCTGGACACTTGATGGCTCACGTGGCTGCATGGTTCGATCCCGGCTGTTGCTGTCAGCAAGCCCATACTATGCGCGACAATACAAGTCGTGCCTGGTGCTCGCGTACGAAACTTCACGAATGGACCAAGCGATTCGCGACCCTCGACGTTGTTGCCGAAAACCACCAGACATATTATTTCTCTCTGACCTAGACCCATTGAACTTCGGCGTGCTCCACCGGAAAGATTGTTCCTCCCCTATACCTCTCGCCACTGGAGTTCGGATTTCCCTGCCAGACAGACCGTTCTTCCTTCCCCCATTGGAGTTCTGCAAAGAAGACCCTGACGAAAAGTTCGAAAACGATCTCGAGATCGAGATCATGTTATGATGTTCCTCAAGCAGAGCATGCCGATCAAACATTGGGGCTGGATCCCATGCGTTGACTGGTGTCTTGACGACAACAGCAAAGTCCAGTGACTCGCGCTGCCCTTTCACACCGGTGGCGATCTGGCGAACTTGATCGATAGGTTCCCGCATGCTATGTCCCTAGGTTTCCGGTGGCATGTCGCCTACCAATTGTCTCAGGGCTTGCTCGCGCTGCTCTATGGAGTGGCAGACCGGTCACGGACGACACCACAACCAGGTTGGCCACGGGTAAGTCACTCGGACGTCTTCACCGGCAACCTCTTGCTCTAACCGCAGGGAAGCTACCGCGACTTCCCCGACATTTTTCTTGCTTATTTCGGAAGGGCTGAGGAGTATGTGGGCGACCACGATCTCGAGGACTACCTCGACTCCCAAGCCCACGATATCAACTCGATTGGTATCATGCTTGACGACCTGAAGGATGTTAGCATCCGTGAAGGTGGATATTGCGATTGCAGCGACTGCATTGATGGCGAAGTGATACTGGAAGACTGCGTCAGGCGTGTATATCTGTCGGGCCATTGATTGACTCTACTGTCTATGTAAAGTTCTTGCAAGAGCTTCTTGTATCGCAGGTGCTCAACGGAAGAAGCATTATATCGGCGTGGCAGCGGACGCACTGGGTGATCTACGCTCGGTCAAGATCTTCAATGAGCAGCTTGTTGCAGCGATTAGGCATACGCCGGCCATGGAGCAAGATCGGTCCTACTGATGCGGGAAGGAAAGTTGAAACTGGGGGTTGTAGATACAAGGTAGGTATGCACGCCAAGTGCTGTGCAAGGTAAGCTTTCTCTCGCTCCGCATGTCAATCACCTGCCCTCAGCCTGTCCGTAAACCAATGATACCCACGAGATGCCGTCGGAGCACCTCGTGGATAGACAAAGGTTACTTGTCAACCGCCAGCCGGCTCAACCGTTAAAGTCACCGCCTCGCAGGAACTATTGCTGGGTAATGTGGGACCCTGACCATATAAGTACAGACAATTTCCGCAGTCCGCTGGCACGCTCAAGTCGTGATCTAGCCATGCTCTCAAAGGCAGCTCGCACAGGTAAGTACTGAAGTCCGCGATGATAAGCTCGTTGGCACCGCTACTGTCGTTACTACCCAGAGCAGCATCGCCAGGGCTGTCGAAGAAGTGTATCAGACTCCCGCCGTTCTGAGCCCAGGCGGATAGCTCGGTAGTGGCGTTGGTGGTAGGGTTGGTGTAATGTAAGGCGAGCTGGTCCAGGCCGCAGTACGGTCCGTCACAGGTAGTATTGATGTGAAACGCTGCGGCATCATCAACGGTCGGCACGCTTACGAGACTGCCTCCACTGCCGGACGAGGACCCTGGGCTGAAGGACAGGTAAGATTCCGGGGTATCTCTAATCAAGAAGCTGGCCGGCAAAGCGGAGAGCGAGCAGCTGGGAGTCGCGGTGCTAGATGCACATGTGGCGCAGACGATTGTGGAAGTCCCGTTGACCAAGGGCGGCAGGGACGAGATGGTGTTGTTGCAGGGCTGCGCAACGGTTACTGTGGTTGAAGCGGTCGTGGTCGATACAGAAGTGGTCGTAGATATGTACGTGACCGTCACAGTTGTCGGGTTCGAGTGATGTAGAGTGCTCCAAGACCACGGTGCAAGGCTCCTGGGCACAGCATTGGCGGAAACCGATGAAGCTAGGAATATCACTGCATAGCAAATCATCGTCGTTGAATGCAGGTCCAGTGTCAAGCTGCTGTTGATCGTATAAATTGCAGCTTGGGCTGATCAGACATTTAAGACAGAGGATGCTGTCGGATAGCTCGTACCGTAGTCAGGTGGCTGGCATTCCAATCAAGCCACAAGCCTTGGCCGACCGGACGTTCCTTGCAGTAATCCATGGATCAGGTTCGCTTACACCACGAACTCCTCTGGAGATCCGCCATTTTCCTGTGGCACAATACTTGCCGTCAAGCAAGGTACGACGGAAGCGGAAGGCCTGAAGATTATGTCCAACAGGATCCTCTACTCGAGACCGTGCCAGTTCGCAACGCAAGGCGACCCTATGGCAATACAGCCGCAACCTCTTTCTCTCAGAACGGTTCATGTACATATATATGTAAAGGACGAGGAATCGTGGACGAAGTTCCGTCTTTCGGTTCACCCGCACCGAGGTGGCCCATGCTTACCGAGGCAATCCCGCCCGCCAGGCAGGTACGTATCGACTACTCTCACCCAATCACTCTACATAAAGCGGCACGTCTCACCTCAGCTCCGTGCGCGCTCACATCGTCCTTCATACCGTCCACTCGGTAACGACACCACACTGTCTTCGCACTGAGAAACGTGGGCACCCGCTTGATTGGTGCGAAGATCTTCGCCTTGCCAAGCCAGTCCGCTCCGACAGGCGCATGCCTTTGTATGCACCTGATGTCTTCTGTATCCCGAGGCGAACAAGCAGCCATACCGGACAATCATGCGGGTAGTGAAGCAAGCTCGACCGCGGTTGCCTGACCAATCTTGGAACGTAGGCGGAAAGTGGATTAACCGCTCTCACGGATCGGCCGCCACCGACACATGGTTGGCATGGCAGGCATGGCCCTCTGCCACAGGCCGTGTTAAGTAGGTCTCGAACCCCAATCCTGGCGGTCAACAATCAATGTAGGTTCCTACAGCCTACTGCTCGGTCCGGAACGTGGTGTAGCAAAGCACAATATCTCCTGCAGCACGCACTTTAGCCGCTCCTTCGGTGCAAGCGTGCCAACCGCACCATCACCCGTCACCGCCGTCGCATGCGGCTCCGACCACGCCACGAAGCCATCGGGGCGAATGAGCACGCAGCCGGAGGGCTCGAGGGAGTACTTGTCGTAGAAGGCTTTGTTACCCTCCGCTGCCAGTTGATGGACCCCGATTTCAGGAAGCGCACTACTGCTCTCTTCATTCAGACTCCGCGCTGCTTGCACCCACTCAACCCCCTCATGCCCAACAACAAGCACAAAACTATGACCCAGCAAATCAGCAATCGGCCGTGGCGCCTCCACCGACTTGCCACTCTGATCAGTGGCGGTGGTGATGAGCACATGATGCGCCATCGTCCCCGGCCCCGCCTTTGCCGTCGCAGGATCGCTCGTCACACTCCCACCCGGCAACCCCGTCGCCATCAGCCCTCTTGAATGATACTGATACCCCAACTCTAAATGCGGCTCAGGGACCTCCTCCTCAATATGCATGCCCTCTTGCCGAAACTCCGGCGCCGTCCGTACGATATAGCGCTTAAACACTTGATCGATCGTCTTCTTCGCTACAGGCCAACGCTCCGCTTCGTACGTCTCGATCAGCCCCTTACCGGCTTTGCGTTGCAGAACGAGCGCCAGTTTCCAGGCCAGGTTGTGCGCGTCTTGGATTCCCGTGTTGCCGCCGAAGCCGCCGTTGGGCGTGACGGTGTGCGCGGCGTCGCCGGCGAGGAGGATGCGGTTGGTGCGGAAGCGTTCGGCGACGTCGCAGACCGCGTGCCACGGGGAGAGGAGCGTGATCTCGAACTCCACGTCAGCGCCTATGGCCGCCCGGAGGATTTCGGCGGCGCGCTCGTGGGTGATGTCTTTGGCTGGGAAGCGACTCGCCTCAGTCCCTCGCTTGCCTGCCGTATTGACTGCGAGGAAGCCTTCGCGGCCGGTTTTGTCGAGGCGGAAGAAGCCGCGGACTTGGTCGTTGTTGATGTAGATGACGCCGTTGAACTTGCCTTGCACGAAGCGGCCCAGGTCGGCTTTGAAGTAGATGGTTAGACTGTGCGATAGCAGGCCGTGGCCTTGCATCTGTAAACCCAGCTTCTGTCGGACGAAGGAGCGGTTGCCGTCACAGGCGATTATGTACTGTGCTCGCACGACCTGCTTGGCGCCTGTCTCGGTGTTCTGTAGTAGGGCAGTCACGCTAGTATCGTCTTGTTCGAAGTCCACAAGTTCCGTACTGAACCTCAGATCCGCCCCCTTCTCCATCGCCTGCGCGCGCAGCAACGGCTCGAACATCTGCTGCGTCAAGAACAGCCTCGACGTCGGACTAATATGCTCCAGCCCCTCGTTCATATCCTCCATATACCTCTTCAGCTCCTTGCCCGCCAAGCTCTCCACGTCGTAGATGCCGGCATGCTCGTCGTAGTGCTTGGCGGACTCCTGCCGCATCTGGTCATACAAGCCCAGCTCGCGGTAGATCTGCATGGTTCGTGGGTGGAAGAGGGCGGCGCGGGGGTGGATGGCGGTGCTGGAGTGCTTCTCCACGGCAATGCAGTCGCGGATGCCGTGTTGGGCGAGGAGACAGGAAAGCGTCATGCCGACCATGCTGCTGCCGATGATGAGGACGGGGGTTGAGACGACGGGGAGACTTGCTATGTCTTTCATGTCTGCCATGGTGAGGTTGCAGTGCGTTCTTGGACCGGTGACAATAGAAACGGGAGGTTGACGGAAGAAGGAATGTGGTTGAATACTTAGTGGTCTGGTATACAGGCGCCTTTGACCCCTCCAGTGGGTAATCTGGCCTTCATGCACTGCCATGCAGACGGAGGATGCATGCATCTCCGCTGCTGCTCTCTGATATGCTTTCGGTTGAGCGGGTAGAAGGCCCATAACATGAACACCATCAAGACTTGACAGTCGCGCGTGGCGTTTTGTACAGTTGAGATGTCGGATCAATCGAGCAATAATGTCAACGGTACAACATGGGTATGCGTGGCATGAGCAGTTGTTCACACCGAAGCATGGGCGCAGAAGCGGTTAAACCGCGGCCGTCTACCGTGCCTTCACTGCCGCTTCAGCTTCACAAAAGAGCGGCCACTCATCCCGGTCTGCACCTTCTGTCGAAGTAACAGACCCTTGCCGATGTAGGTATGGATTGGCGAGTGAGTGCACGCCACGCTCAAGAGCTGTCTGCGATGTATATAACACGCTCTCTCCCCCACTCTTCTACCACCACCACCATCAGCATATCGCTTCCCAATTCCCACTTCCTGGATCTTTCCTTGCATCGATTTCATGGACTACGAAGCTCTTGTTCGACGCCGCAGTCAGGCTTCAAAATTGCTTGAATGATTGTGCCACCGTCTGTTTCGACTATACGATGGAGACACAGTCTTTGCAGACCATGGAAGTCTATGAGGAGTCTCCGCTCGAGGATACAGTGATACACCCCGGTGGGGGGAGATCGCTTGTCCTTGCTATGGTAGCCGCACCCGAGCCTCTATCACCGACTCGGCACCCGTCTCCGCCGACCAGATATGTACGATCTCCAAGTTGACCGAGTGCAGTAGATCCTCCCACTGACGCTGTGTCCTTTCGAGAGCAGAGACATACAGCATCATCAAGATGTCCATAGAAGCAGCCCTCATCTCAGCGCCAGTATTAGGCAGGACGTAATCGTCGATCAGTATCCTGGAATGCTTTGGATCCTAGATAACGACTTCAGCTGCTGGACCAAATGGTGGAATACTTGACTCACCATGGCATTGACGATGTTGCCAAGGATCGCACGGCACTTGTCATCGGGCCAGTCATGCATGATGTTGCGGAGGAAGTACAGTCGTGCACCTGGGCCTATCAGCACGACTTCGGTTTTCCAAGCTCTTCCCGAGCACCCACCTTGGATCGGTTGCTCCTTGAAGAAGTCGTGTTCCATTAGCGTTACGCCTTTCGGTCTTGGATCAATAGCCTTCACCGTCACCGGCAAGTCCTGGAGGACGACCTCCCCTGGCATTTCCGGGAAGCGTTGCCTGAACTTTGAGATCTCATGACCCTTCCCCCCTCCCACGTCGACTAGTAGGACCGCAGCTTTGTCTACTTTGGGGCCGTCCGCTAACTGCTGCTCGACAGGATAGATGTCGAACCACTGCGGCGCATCTGGGTCCCGGCGCGCTGCCATGTAGTCGTCGAAATCTTCCTTTTGCTCGCGATCCTTTTCGAGGTACTCGAACATGCCCATCCCGTATGTATACTCGAACGGACTCTTCTGGTCCGAACCCTCGGGGAACTGATGTAGACCGTGCGTTCGCATCATCTCCACCAACTTGCCTCCAATGGCGAAGCCAAGGTCGGTACTACGAGAAGGTCAGCATACAAGCCGCCGTTGAGGCATGAAACGACTGACTGATGCTTTTCAGCACCGATGAATGCCTTTTGCGTGATAAAGGCAGTCGTCTCGTTGCTCGCGTACGTCGCATAATCGGTCTCCGCGCAAATCCCGACGTACGTGATTACTCGCATGATGCGGACTGCAAACTCCAGCGTCAGAAGCATTGCAGTGATTAGGTAGCTTCGAGCGCGAGGTGACACGCACTAATCAGCAACTCATCCGCGCCTGTTGTCTGTGCCAGCTCGGCAGCAGTCACTGGTCTTCCATTCGCTGCTGCAATGGCCTGCAGCACGTTGACCTCAATGGCGATCCGCACACAGAGATTCTGCAGGATCTGTCCCGTAGTGAGCTTCCATTACGGTCCGCGGGTGATGTGGGAGGTCTACTAACCTGGAACCTCATTCTCATAGTCCTCTCTGCCGGCGTCTCCGCCGCCAATTGCAACCGGTGAATCTCCTGGAGCAATTGTACGTGTGCAACAGGGTCTCCACGAGCGTCAGCTTCAGCGGCCTGCTGAAGCCGCACAAGGTCATCGGTGAGGACCGGCATAACGACAGCGGGTGTTGCTAAATCCGAGATGAAAAGATACCGGAGGCTGTGTGGAGTGTATGCACCCAAAGCGAGATGGTAGTAGTAGTGGAGGTCAGCGATCAGGGCAGCGTCCGTATCTGGTACCGACACGTACGTGTCGCAAGGGCCTATATACATGTCCCCTCTAGCTCTCAGCCTCACATAACGTAAGGATGGTGCTTGCGGGGCTGATTCGGCTGAGCTTTGAAGGGTGCAGCAAGCTTCGCCACACGCAATTCGTGATATGCCGGCAAGAACCTTCGTGCCATTTGTTTTATTATAGAAACTTAGAAAGCAAGAAGCTTAACTGTTGCTGTTGCTCGAGCGTGTCGGTCTCGTAGGCGGTTGGCCGAGCGTAGCTTGAACGCAGGGTAAAGCGCTAGAGTATGCAGGCCTCGCCAGTTTCCAGAGTGCACACCTTGTCCTTGTGCTCCTGTGCAGTCGTCCCGAGCTGAGAAGCTTCCTACCACAGCAAAGGTAGAGACTACTGTGCGACAACGACCTTGCGGCATTTACCAAGTGCACCCGCGAGCCGCAATTCAACGACACGTACGCTATACACCTCGAAGCGGTCCGTCAAGCCACTTGAACACGGAGGTGCATTATAAGGAGCCAAAGAACCCTTCTCCCACTCGCCCCACGTGCCCTGATTGGCACGCTCGCCAACTGCGAATTCAGTATCTGTCTGCTTGCCTATCTCGTACCAACCCCACCGTGCGTGAATGTCTGATGCAAGTAACTACCAGGCGAAACGACAGCACCAGGCCTCCGAGGAACAGCCACCGGTATCATGATCGCATCTTCTCGGCATCGAAGCAATGGAGGCCTAAGATGGTCACATCACTGATGCCGAGCAGCTCGGTGTCGATGCCGCCAGCCTGAAGACTACACCCCGACGGCCATACGATTATGGTCTCGCAGCTGTCCATCAGTGCAGACGTACTATAGGTAGAAAAACGTGATCTCGAACTCTACGTTAGCGCTCGGCGGCTTGGCCGTAGGAGGTCTTTTGCTAGAAAGCGGCTCGCCTCGATACTACGCTTGCTTACCGTATTGATTACTAGGAAGCCTTCCCGTTTGGTTTCGTCGAGGCGGAACCAGCCGCGGACCTGGTCGTAATTGATATAGATGAGTAGATGTTGTATTGCGGGATGATAGGCCGTGGCTTTGCATCTGTATGCCCTTCTCCGTCACCTGCGCACGCAGCAATGGCTCGAATGTCTGCTACGTTAAGAACAGCTTTCTGTTAGTACCTCGTGCAGCGGACGACAAACACAGCAAGCTTACATCTCCTGCGCTTCTGATCGAAGGTTGTAGCACACCAGTTCAAGCACCTACGTATATCGCTCCCGCAGCAAGAGCAGCAATACCTGCACCAGGAATGGCATGAAAGCGGCCAAGTGACCCATGGCCAGCGCGGGCGAGGAAGAAGTCATCGGTTCCAGCAACGACGATGCCAATGATGGCTAGGACCGTAGCTGCCTCTGTCCATTTCCCCTGGTACGCGAATGTGAGGAGGGTGATACCCGTCCCGAGCTGTCGGACTCCCATGAGCGAGGCGTAGGACTTCGCCAGGCTGCGATGTTGCTGGTGAGAATGGGGCGCTGCCGTCTTGCCGCGAGAGCCGGCTTCTTTATCGTTTGAGTTCTTCGTTGTTGGTTCTAATGCCAGGCCGAAAGATCTCGAGAATCCAACAGGATCCACAACCGCTCTTGCCCCGGTACCGACAGCAAGTATTGCGAACGTGACGCTGACAAACTTGAACGTAGGTAGGATATAGTCCATGGCTTGTGGAAATAGCGCGCACAAGTGATGTTGAGGCTCTTTTGTCTACGCGACTCTACGGAGGGACTGTGACTGTGACGGAAGAGTCGTGTACGTTGCGATTGGCTGTGCCAAAACGCGGGATTTGGCTTCGCGGCCCGCGGGGGATATTGATCAAATAACTATGTTAGGCAAAACGTCGGAGTTTCCGCTACCTTAACGCTTAGGTACCTTAGGTACCTACCAGGTAGTATCTAGATCGTCCAGGCAATTAGATCTCCCACAAAACACGATACTGCACGACTTTGTTAGAAACCTCTTCTCCCTCGAGATGGGCGGACCCTGCACCGTCGCGCTGTCCAACTACTTCGGTCCTCTGCCAGTGGTGCTCTTGTTCCAGGCCATGGCTTTTGCGACGGGCATATATGGTGCGCCGCCGCAGTCAGTCTCGACTCGTTTGAAGCTGCGAGGATAGTCAATGGAGGGTGATATGGCAGCCAACCCTGACTCCAAAAAAGGCGTCAATGAGAATAACGAACTGCAACGCCAAAGTGCACTGGCTCTAGCGACATCTGTTCAACGTCGCGTAGCACCCAGTAGTCGACCAGGCCGGTGAAAGAGTATCGAAGTAGTCCTCCGGTGCTGGTCATGTCGAATAATATGCTGGCATGTGTGCCCAGTTCGCTGATCACTGCAGTATGAGCAAAGTCGAAGCCTTTACGCTGAGCTAGCTACAACCTTCGGCATTCCAGTCAACAGGGCGGGAGCATTCTTGAGCCTTTCGTCATTCTCCCTCCACTCAAAGCCCTTCTTAGTGTAGACACCCGGCAGTTGCCCTGTCCCTTTAGCCATGATCCATTCGTGCGCCGTCATGGGCGCCTCGCCATTCTCCTCCACAGGCTGGGCATCAATAAGGCCACCCTTAAGGCGCTTGAGCACGACAGCGTCCTCAGGCCGGCTAAAGAAGACAAGCGAGTTCCGCGCCTCGCTTGCCTGCTCGCCGACAGGAGGCACGACCCGGTGG
Organism: Oleoguttula mirabilis; assembly: GCA_035135055.1. Taxonomy (NCBI): domain Eukaryota; kingdom Fungi; phylum Ascomycota; class Dothideomycetes; order Mycosphaerellales; family Teratosphaeriaceae; genus Oleoguttula; species Oleoguttula mirabilis. The sequence goes on along the minus strand of JAVFHQ010000057.1, from coordinate 12,416 downwards.
ATGTTGGACCGCAGCAGCCCGGCGGTGAACTTTACCATCGCGTCACCGAGGTTGACGACGCATGAGCCAGGGATGGGCCGCACATAGACCCACTCGATGGTGTCAGGGACGCGGATCTGAAGGCCGCCGAGCCAGTTGAAGAGGACTGTGATCGATCCTATATAGCGACGGGTGTAAGGGTCAGTGGGTGTCTCAATCCAATCCGTCTACCGATGGGTACTCGCCAAAGTCAGTGTGCTCAGCACGCTGGGCGCGAGCCTCGTTGAAGGTGGAAGGAGGGGCCTGGACTAGTCGTACGTGGTCGCCTGAGCGCTCGTTGATGCGGTGCAAGTTGGCGAGCGTGCCAGCCGGGAGCTCGAGGTGGGTGTTGAGGTGCTCGAGCAGACAGTCAATGGCTGCACGGCAGTGTACGACGTAGTTGTTGAACAGCTCCTGGTTCTCGAGGATCATGGGAGGGCAGGCAAGGCGCTCGCATAGGCCGCGGATGTCGTCTTTGCGGAGCTGTCCAACATTAGTACAGCCGTATGGAAGAATAGTAGGTTGAATGCACGGCCGGCAGGTCCTCAATGAGGAAAGGATCGTGGTTCTGAATATCGCACGGTAGTCCGGGTCGGACCCAGTAGGACCTCGAACTCACATTGTAGCTTTCAGCACGAACGGTTACGCCGTTCTCGTCCTTTACATCGAGATCATTGTATCGGTAGGCGTAGAACGGATCGAGGTGAGGACGCCCGTACTTGTCCTTGACCTCGTAGGGCATCTTGAAGAACTCCTTCTGGAAAGCGTTGAGCTGCTCAGCCTCGCTGACGATCTTCTCGCCGAGCTCTGAGCCGAGCATGTCGAGGTAGAAGAACCCGAGTTCCCTGCACGCTCTGAAGAAGGCATCGGACGCCTCTTTGTCGCCACTCTCGAGCTTGGCGAGCGAGACCGACACGAGTGGGGCTGTCTTAATGCCTTCGGCGAACGGCGGGAGGAGGTGGTGGGAAGTCAGAGGGGCCATGGCGGTGGAGTATGTATGAATGGGCATACAGATAGGCTGGAAGCAATGACTGGCTGTGGTAGGTACTGTATGGAATGATGGAGAATAGCCTCTCGGTTCGCCGTGCCACACATATGTAGGCATCTTGCTGCGGAGTCGGCCACACTATCGGGTGCCATCCTGTCACGTGTTCGCGCCGTCCGTCACGAGTGGCAGCGTTCTCCAGTGGCTCTTGGACCTTCCTCCTCCATTCGAGTGCTGTTGAAGGATTCAGAGTTGCGGATAGGCCACCGTCCGCCGCTCCCAGAATCACGCTATCCGCCCGATCGAGTCGTCGGCTTTTCCGCCCCGACGTGAGGTGATTTGTTAATCTCCACGTACCATGGGGCTAGATGTAGGGCTCCTAGGTAGTCTTGGGTTGTTGCACAGTGTACACACGATACATAGTAGGACTCTCCTCGAAACTCCGGAGAACCCACTGGCTGCCACCCTATGCAGCCTCAGGGCCTCAGGAACCAACCTCAGGCCCTCAGGGGGTATACCACCCGTCTCACCCGGCTTGTTGTCAACATCCCGGTCCCTTGCCCGACAATCGGACATGCACTCAATGCATCGTACTCCACCTCTGTATGCCTTTCTTGCCGCTATATCCGGATGCCTCGACTCGAACATCATCCCGACTTGACCTGAATGCCCTGGCACAGATAAGCACCCGCCATTGAGGATGTATCTACTCCGCTGCGTTACCCGTTGCGTACTAGTAGGTCCTGTTACAGTCGCTTTATCATCAACACCGACAACACTGCCTTTCCGTATCTCGGCGCCCATAACCAGATGACTCAAAGGGCCAAAGGTTAGGGCCGAAGAGGCCTCTCGGATCTCGACATGAAGTCGCTGCTTGCCGCTCCAAGCCTGCCCAGCTCGCACTTATCCTCGAAATAGGAAGGCTTTTCATATGGGTGAGCAACACCCCTGCATTGAAAGGGTCGTCGGTCGCTCCAGCTGACCTGTCTAGCTACTGCCACCGACGTCCAAATACTGGCCGGGCTCGAGACGACCGGCCGAGATATTGGCCATGTTCTCGCATCGGGGAAGGAGCTCATCCATCACCGCCATTCACAGGTCCCCATCGATAGCGAGAAGAAGCTGGAAGCGTTCAGCACCGTGAGATCGGCCAGCCCGGTCGACGACGAGCAGTACCCCACCGAGAGTGAGAAGCAGACTCTCCGCAAGGTTGCCGGCCCAGTATCATGGTCCGGCTACATGCTGTGCTTCATCGAAGCCGCGAACAATGCCTCTTACTATGGTGTCACCGGCGTCTTTGCAAACTTTATCCAGCGTCCGCTCCCTTCAGGCGGCAATGGATGGGTGAGTCTAAGCTCTCCCGCCGTATCTCCTGTGAGTGGACTGATGTGCGTCTCACTAGGGCGCGCCTCCCAAAGGTACACAAGAGTCGGCCGGTGCCCTTGGCCTCGGTCTCCAAACCGCACAAGCACTCACTGTTCTTTTCACCTTCCTCGCCTACTGCACGCCGTTGCTAGGTGGCTATCTCGCCGACACCAAGCTCGGTCGTTACAAGGCTTGTTGGTGCGGCATCATCATCGGCTTCTTTTCCCACGTGCTTTTGGTGATTGCCGCTATCCCCAGCGTCATCACCGAGGGACATGCCATCGCGCCCTTCATCCTCGGGTTGATCAGTCTAGGATTCGCCTCCGGGTTCATCAAGCCGACGATTGCTCCAATGATCGCTGACCAGTCGACCGTGAAACGAGCGTACGTCAAGACGCTCAAATCAGGCGAGATGGTCATAGTCGACCCCAACGCCACAATCGAACGAATGCTGCTGCTCTACTACTGGGCCAGCAACCTTGGTGATTTCTTCAGCATCGCTACGAGCTACGCAGAGAAGATCGTGGGATACTGGCTTGCCTAGTGAGTCCTCACAAGACCAAGCCATTCGATTATTACTAACCTCTTCAGTATGCTACCCGGAATCGTCTACCTGCTTTGCCCAGTGTGCATGTTGTGGGCCAAGTCTCGGATTACCATGTATCCTCCCGGCGGCTCATCGGTCGCCGATGGTGCCAAGGTCGTCCGTCTCGTGTATAAAGGTGCTAAGAAGCTCAAGGCCACGGATCAGGATTGGGAGGCCGTCAAGCCTACGAATCTGATCGAGAGTGGCAAGTACGATGTCGTTGCGGCCAGCCACAAGCCCCGCTGGATCTCATGGGATGACACATTCGTTGACGAGCTCAAGACCACCCTGAAGGCCTTTTCCGTCTTTGCCATTATGCCGATCTGGTACATGGCCGACGGCGGTACTACTACGGTCCTCACCAACATGGCTGGTTCGATGACTACGAACGGTCTGCCGAACGACTTGCTCAGCAACGTAAGCAACCACGAATGACATAAAGCACAGCCGACACGTGGTATTGCTTCTAACATTCTGTTTCAGTTCAACCCGATATCTACGGTCGTTGCCATCCCCATCTACAACTGGGTCCTATACCCGGGCCTGCGGAGGAGGGGCATCAACTTCTCTCTCATCCAGCGTATCTCCTGCGGCTACTTCATTGGGGCCATCCTCAACGCCACAGCTGCCATCATCCAGTGGCAGATTTACAAGACCAGTCCGTGTGGATATCAAGCCTCTGACTGCACGATTGGAACCGGTGTCTCTCCTCTGGTGGGTGTCTCGTGCTTCGCTGCCGATGTTTGACCATATGTGTATTGGACGATGCTGATGAACCCGTAGACCGCATGGCTCACCATCATCCCCTTCTGGCTGCAACCACTCGGCGGTATTATGGTTTCGGTCAGCTCGTACGAGATTGCCTACACCATGACACCGCCCAGAATGAAGGGGAGTGTCATTGCCATCGTGTTTTTTTCATATGCCATCTCGCAGGCCATCGTCGAGATTGCCTCGCCCGCATTCAAGGACCCCTACCTCATCTGGCCCTTGTAAGTCAACCGTCCCCCGCCCTGAAAACCCCACGTTGAACTCGCTCGCCCTTTGCGAGTGATTTCTCACCTCTGCTTTAGCGTCGCTATCGGCATTGCCAACCTGTTTGCTTCCTTCTTCAACTGGTACCTCTTCCGCGGCATTGAGCACCGTGACAACACAGACTTGCACCGCATGGACCTCGCCGATGATGAAGTTTCCAAGCTGGAGATAAGCAAGGCGTAAGCCCTATTTAGTATTGCGCTTAGGCAGGGTAGTACTGCATGGCAATCAGTGCTCCAGTCTGGAGCATGGGAGACGCACCTGACCATACCGTATACGAAACGATGAGCACACGCACAAACCTTATCTGCCCTATCTCAATCGTCATTCAATATGACTTCATGTTGCATTGTACTCGGCCCTGTACCGACACCAATTTCAACCAATCTGTTCTACTCTCGTAGGGGACAAGAACGGTCTGAGTCAGAATCACCTAAACTATCTTCACCGTGGACGGCTCAACTCCATGGAAAGGGTTCTGCTCGGCACTCACCACAAAAGCAAACTCAGTCACCCATACACCGACCCTGCGAAAGACACCTCCCGTCGGATCGACAGGCATCAGGATGAGGCCGTCCATCAATGTGACCTCTCCAAGTGTCTTCGATTGGACGATCTCTTGGCGTACCTGCATACACACAACATCGTAGCCATCCTCTGTATTCCCAAAGCCTTGGAGGTCTGCACTCATATAGAGGGCGAGGTCAGGAGAGGCCGTGGCGAAGTGTCCCGGCCGGAGCACCTTGATGGCTGCCGGCGTGATCCCCGCAAGCTGTAGGCCGTCGATGCGCAGCGTTACGCATAAAGTGCCCGACACCATGTTCATTTCGACCAACGGTGCACAAAGCACCACGAATGCGCTTCTGACAGCTCCATACTTGTTGCACTCGTCCTCAAGCTCCACGCCGCAGTCGACGATCTGAGCTGTCTCAGTCTGTTTCATGAGCTGGCATCCATCGAGTTGGCACGGCAGGATGCGTTTGTGAGCGCCAACGACATCAATGCCAGCATCGATTGACGCCCATGACCATGACGGAGCACGCCAAGCATGACGGCGAGTCTCCCGATTCGTTCGAGCCTCCCACATGAGGTCGTGCACCAGGCGCCTCTTCCACAGGCCTGCGAGGTAAACATCGTCACGTGCTCGAGCAAATGCTTCGGCTAGACCAGCAAAAGCTGGTAGCTTGTCCGCTGGGTGGCTCATTCGACGGGTTGTATAGTCCTTGACAACTAGCTGCCAGGTCGCGAAAAGCCGCCCATCCTCACAAGTGCACTGCTCAATGATCTTCAATGGGAACTGGTCCCTCGGGTCTCGCAGATTGGAGAGTGAACATGAGTTCTGAGGTGGCACTCCTGCTACGTTATGCACAGCTGAATGGGCCGAAATTGATGGCTCGATGGCTCCACTGTGGAGAGTGAGTGCCTGGCTGTCCGTGCAGAGCACAAGTAACTTACTGCAGAACCGTGCGCATCCTGTGTCTAGCGTTCTCCTCTTCACCGAACATGACGGAAAATGGTACCCTAGAGTCGATCCCACCAGTGAGACTTGTCAACGTCCTACGCTCGGCCAGCTCATCGCACTCCCAAGACAAGCAGGCACCAAACTGCACAGTGCTCACCGGCAGTAGACCCTCTTGACAAGTCCAAGCACGCGAACTGAGCGCCTCTTTGTCATAGTTGTATTTTGCCCGCTCCGCGAGCCGTACGTGGCCGATTGAGCCATCAGGCAGAGTGCATGGATAGTTGATGCCGACGTCTGGAGTCCTGAGCGACGTTCCGGGTAATGTGGCAGTGCCGAAAAAGCCTTCATGGCAGTTGCGCGCGCCAGTAGCACACAAAGTCAGGGCCGAGTCACCGTATACCTGGCGCATCTTTGCCACTTCACGGGATTTATCAGCCTCATCGTCTTGGATGATGTTCATCGAGTCCACCCAAAGATAGCTGAATCCCAGCGCCCGAGCCACCTTGATAGCGTCCCGAATCGACTTGGGAAGCGATGCAACGTCAATGTGAGACTTGTGAATCTCGAGCTTCGCCCCAGTAAGTCGAGATGGCTGGTCAGCAGCCCAGCAGTAGCTCAGCGCCATGTATGGGCTGAGCTGACCACACGTTTCCATTAGCTTACAGTCTGAATCACGAATATCAAGCACTCTGGTAGGCAGCACGGTGCGCAGAGGCCTCCGCCCTTGGCAGGTTTTATGTCCAGAACATGCGTCCATCCAGGTTCTGATCTGCTGATACACACCCTCTGCGTCGTAGGTAGTTCTGTGGAACGATGGAACATACGCCGCAGCCTTGTCATCTGGATCACAGGTGAGTTGGTTGTGCTCCGCTGTGATCAGGCAGCTAGCCCATACCTGGCAAGGTGTACATGATGTACCTGAATACGCCATCAGCTGTACTATATGTGGCGGGCACGCCCGCGGCATGTCTGATCCAGAGATAGGACATTGACTTCCCGCCAAGTCCGATTGAAGGTATGACGATGAGCGGCACGACGGGCTGCAGTACCGAGTAGTCTCCATCCGAACCAAGACACTTGCCTATCACGATACGGCAAGGCTCACATATGTTTTTATGACCGTCGAACGGAAGCAAGCCAGTAGGATCCTGGTCGCAAAAGTTGCATTCCTCGCAGCCTTTGATGGAGTTGCCGACTGCATCCGAGAAATGCTCGCCACCGAACTCATCAATCTGCCGGGAGGCGCTTTGCCACAACTCCTTGATCTCGGTCTCGGTATGCCGTAGACCATCAGCATCCCAATTTCGCAGAGTGCGAGCCCACAGTTGGGACCGAAGTCTATAACTGGCGCTCTGCGAGGCCCAGAACTGCTGATGAATGACATTGCAAAGGCCACATTTGCGCAGATCTTTGCCTTTGAAGGTGCACTTGACCGTATGGAGGTGGCTTGCGTTTGCCAGCCAGACGAACGACTCCCTTGCTATAGCGGCTTGTATCAGTGAGGCGCGGACTGGAGCGCAAGATTCGCATGCTTCGTTGGAGCTGCTTGTAGCGTTTTCATTCAGCTGTCCCCATGCCCGCCAGCTGTGGTAGGACTGCCAAACAGCAGCGTCGAGCAGTATCTGTGGCGCTACGCTTCGATGCAGCGTAGCCATCGCCGTGCGGTGGTGGGAAGTGATGTTAGACTCGTGTGTTGTCTATATCTCCTGATAGCCTACAATGCAGGGTGTCCGTAAATACGACAGTTATAGATGGATGGGATTGTTGTCACCTGCTGGCTTCTACGCCGCGTCGCTGCGTCTGAAGCAAAGAGTTATGCATAGGTGGCTATACCGTTTCTGGATTAGCCGATTCTATGCACAACCTACTCCTACACTGTCTTGCCACGACGGGTAGTTAGCGTAAGGGGTTTATAAGGGTAGTAGTAGTCTGTGTATAGACCGTACAGCAGCAAGTAAGTTATTAATAGGTAGCTAATTAGATAGTAGAGTTACCTACGTTGGCTACTAAGGCTAGTTATTAATAAAGGTTAAAAAACCTTTAAAATTTTATTTATAGTAATTATAGTAGTATATAGGTACTAAACGTAGCAAATAACAATTACTGTAATACGCTACTACTTACTAGCTACTACTTACTAGCTAGTATAACTGCCTTAAGCAGCAATTACTACTATAATTTATTAAAGTATTATCTTAATAAACGCTATAATCTCCTCTATAGTAATCTAGTTCTACTTCTCTTAAAGAATAGTAGCAAGGTTAGCGTTTAATAGACGTAGCTAGAGGCTCTTAATATAGTACTTAATAATATTCTAGATATTCTTAAGAGGGTTAAGGTCTAGTAATACTAAAGGCTATAGTAAGAGAGGTATACTACGCTACTATAGCTACTCTATAGTAGTACGTACCTTATAAGGCAGTACGTTATTCTATATAAAGATAGCAGTTAGTTAATAGAAGGCTATATAGTATAGTATATTAAAGGCGGTATTATCCTAGAGGATCTTATAGTTAATATAGTTTATCTTATACTTAATTACTAGTATAACGTATTAGTAATAGCTCGCTAAGGTAATAGTACCTTAACGAGTACGGTCCTAAATAATAAGAGAGTCTCTACCTCTATAGCTACTAATAGAGCCCTAAACTATCTAAGCGTAGAGTCGCTACTAATATAGACAAAGGTAGTTATAGAGGAAGCGCTTATATAGCTACTATAAGGGAATACCGGGCACGTAAGACGCTCTAGCTAGGCACGTAGCCTAGCTAGCTAGCTACCGGCCCTTAGCTAGCTACGTACTAGCTCCTAACCTACTTAGTAGCCCTCTCCTTCCTCCTACTCTTCGCTCCTTAAGTAATCGCTTAGATAGTATAGTATACTGCTTAGTTACTAAGCCTCTACTCTAGTACTCTTATAGTTAATTACTTCTAAACCCTTATAGAGAGTAGCTAGCTTTTGTATACTAATTGTATCTACTCCGGACCCTTACCGCTACTCTACTAGTCGCAATATAGTATAGCGCCTAAGTACGCTCGCGTACTAGCTATAGCACTAACTATTAATATAAGAGCTTATATATAGGATATTATAGAAGAAGAGAACGCTTTTGAATATCTAGATAACGAGAGTTTAATAGAATAAGACGAAGATAGGTATAATAGAGCTAAGCCGGACGACGACCGCCTACGCGCCGCGTTACTAGTAGCACTACACTGCTAGAGCCCTCTCGCGACTATCGAGGTATAGCGCAAAATGTCGACGCTAGTAGACGGACCGTCTCGTTTAACTAATACTATCGGCCGTAGCCGTAGTAGTAACGCCTCTAGAAAGCGCCTACTACTACGCTATAAAGGACGATACGATAGTACCTCTATTAGCAGTCGTCGTAAGACTCTAGTTCTAACTATAGATAATTAGATTAAGATTATACTTACTACTAACCTTACGGCCCTTATAGTACTAGAACTCGAGGCTTACTAAAAGCGCCTCGCTATATATATAGATATTACGACTATCGGAAAGCGTAAGCGCTCTAGGTTATATACTAGCCTAGTACCTTCTAGATCCGATCCGGGCTATAAGCGTAACTAAAGCCCTATAGACGATTTTAGAAGAGTTATATCTTATAAGAACGCTTCTTAACTAAGGCTCGCGACCTAGTAAGCGTTCTAAACTTAGATCGAGGAATAGGAGAACTAGTTTATTATCCTTAGTATCCTCTATTATAATAACGAAGAGAGATACTAGTAGTGCTACTAGAGCGTAGTCGCTAAGTTAATATAGCTCCGAGCCGTTCTAACTTATTGCCTTAGTACGAGCGACGAGTATTAGCTATTGTTATAGGATAAGATAAAGCGCCTTATATAGAACACTATTAAGAGTCTAGCTATCTAAAGAGCCGAGTTAGCCTCGACGTTTTAGAATAGTATAATAAAGGGAGGCTAAAGCGTTCTTACCTTCTATAACTTTATATAGTAGTAGGAGAGGTTATTAGAGTATACCTTTAACAAAGGACCTATAAAGGTTAACTTCTACTTCTTCTATCTACCTATATATATCCGCGAAGAGATAATTCGGACTAATATATTAGCTACAATATTAATATCTAACGCTTTATTTGCTAGTATATAGTACTACGAGCAAGTAAACTGCTTAGCTAATAGCGTTACCTCTATAGTAACTACTAGTGCTGCCGCCCTAGTAGCTATAGGCCGGGGACGTAGTAGTACGTAGCGTAGTAACTAGTAGGTTAGCCGAGCGACGAGCCGTAGTAGAGTAAGAGGCCGTAGCTATAGCTAAGATACTAATAATACTCCTATAGGTAATAGAGCACTATCTCGACTATCGCCTTCGGAAAACTCTAAGCTCTAACTGCTAATATATCCTTATTATAGTTAGAGCTAAGTACGAAGAAGTAAGAGAAGCATATTGTAGTTAAGGTACTTATTATAACTACGTAGGGACCGGTTACGATCTAGGCCCTTATCGATAATAGAGCGTAGATTAACTTAATTAGCTAACGGCTAGTTAAGGTATTCGATCTCCTTATATATAAGGAATTAGCTAAAGTCGGTATAGCTACTAAGTTCCTTAACGATAACCGGATATCGCTATATAAGCCTTACGAGCTCGATATAAGCGTAAAGGATTATACTAAGACTGCTTATATAGCGAAGTAGGTCTTCTAGGCCGCTAGCTTCGATACCTATAATATAGTACTCGGCTAGGACTAGCTCGAAGACGCTAATCCTATAATTAGCTTTAAGACCGGCACCTTCGTCTAGAACCCTTACCTAGAGGCAAAGGTTAACTATAATAAGGTTTCGGCTATTATCGTAGCTATTAAAGATAGGATAATTAACTACTATATAAGTAATAGGTACTACATTGTTAGGAGTATAGGTATTAGGCCTATACTAGATATCGTCTAGAACGATACTAGGTTAGAATCGGACACCGAGCCTAAGAAGGAGATATATAATAATAGTTTATAGAACAATCTAATACTTAATCTCTAAGAGGGCGGTAATATTAACCTAACGACTATTCTAGTCTAGAAATAGAACTAGTAGTACGTTGTAGCCGTCGCGCTCTATTAGCGCTTTAAGGCCGCCTACGATCCGTATTCTCGCTTCTACGATCTACTATAGAAGGTATAGCTAGGTATTATAGATACGGCCGAGGTCTAAGAGCTTTCTAGTTAATACAAGATATACTAGGACGTCTTCTATATTGCTATAACGGATTTCCGTCTAGCTATACTATCGGTAGAAGAGATCCCTAGTATATACCCTTACTATATAGACGTATTCTCGGACGAGCTTACTAGTATCCTAGCCTAGTATAGTAGTTACGACTACGCTATTAACCTTAAGCCTAGTAAGACGCCGCTATAGCTACTGCTATATAACCTTTCTTAGAAGGAGTTAGGTATCCTAAGAGAATACCTCTAGAGCGCGCTAGCTAAGGGCTAGATTAGACCTAGCAAGTTACTAAGCAGAGCTCTAATTCTATTCGTACCTAAGAAGGACGGTAGTATAAGGCTCTACGTTAACTACTAAGGATTAAATAAGATTACTAGAAAGAACCGGTATCTAATACCTCTTATTAGCAAGATCCTTAACTAACTTAGCCGATTATCTATGTTTACTAAGCTAGATATCCGAGATACCTACTACTATATATATATTAAGGAGGGCGATAAGTAGAAGACTGCCTTTAAAACGTAGTATAGGCTCTTTAAGTACCTAGTAATACCGTTTAGCCTTACTAATATACTCTCTACGTTCTAGTTCTATATATATAAGGCACTTAGCAATCTCGTTAATATAGTATATATCGTATACCTCGACGATATTCTTATCTACTCGCGAGACGCAGCCGAGTACGAGAAGCATATTAAGCTAGTCCTCGATCGTCTCTATAAGTAGGGTTTATATACTAAACTATCGAAATATATATTCTATATAAAAGAAGTCGAATTCCTTGGATTTGTAGTTATACCGAAAGGGGTCGTTATAGACCCGGAACGTGTCTAGAGCATTACCGAATAGCCTATACTATAGGGCTACCGAGATATTTAAGTATTCCTTAGATTTACTAACTTCTATCGGAGGTTTATCTAGAGATACTCTAGGTTAGCAAAACTACTAAACGCTCTACTTACCGGTAGGTATAAGGTACTAGGTAGGAAGAAGCAACGTATTAAGCGTAGAGAATAGCGCTAGCTTCTAGAAGCTTATAAAGCCTTCGAAGATATTAAAGTAGTATTTACTAATAGACTAGTAATATAGTATTTTAATCTATTCCTACCTATTATAATTATTACGGACGTATCGGATACTATATATATAGGCATCCTGCTTTAACCGTCTATTAATAATCCGGCGTAGAAGTACTAGTATCTAGTTACTTACTACTCGAAGAGCTTCGTAGAGGTATAGATTAACTATATAACTTACGATAAGGAGCTTATAGCTATCTCCGAGTTCTTTAAGGTCTAGCGCTACTACTACGAGGGCGTAACGTACCTAATCCAGGTACTAAGCGACTATAATAACTTAAAGTACTTCTTAATAACCTAAGCCTTAACCGGCCGCTAAGCGAGGATCGCTAAATAGCTTACTATATATAACTTTACTATTAAGTATAATAAGGGTACTACGAACCCTATTAATAGCCTATTACGTAGACTAGACTACTTCTAGGGCTTTAAGGACAATGTTAAAAGGGAGTAGCTTAATAGGATACTGCCGACCCTTTAATAAAAGCTATAGGTTATAGATATTAATAGTATCTGCCTCGCGCCTATAGAATACGCGGCGGATAACTAGCGAGGGAACGATCCGGCTTCCTTAGGAAGCCTATCCTACTTCGAAGCAAACTATAGGTAGTATTAAGTTATATTAGTTTAGGAGGATAGTAGGAGTAATAGCCTAAGTCTTTAGGCTACTAAGACTTAG